>VZRH01004535.1:1120493-1193249 GCA_013397555.1 Urocynchramus pylzowi
TTTTTTTACCTTCAGTAGAAAAAATTTTCCTTTTTTTTTTTTTTTTTTTTTCCCCTATACTTTAATGTCCAGCCAGAGTCTTGCTATGATTCCATCATTTCCCTACTCGTAGCTGTTGACTCCAGCTGTTGACCAGATGTCAGCTTTGGAGAAAAGGCACATCGTGAGGCTTTGCCCATAAGAAATATATTTTAAACAAGCACATGCAAATGGAATAACATCTTTGAGGAGATCATAATGAAAATCCCTGGCTTACTTAGAGATGAAAGTAAAAGAAGCATTATTTATTTGGGTTTGGTCTTCAGTATTTCAGAACCACTTTTCAGTCTCTTTTTAAAATACTGGAATTATTCAAGTAGGAGTACTAGAAACTTCAATTAGCACCATTTCTGACAAACCAGCTATGAGTTCATTAGGCTTTTACTGGACAGACGACAATATGTGTGTGTGAAAATCATCTTTAAATTAAACATGATCTTACTTTGCTCTTGTTTTTGTCCTGACCTGTCAAGACTCCTGTTCTTATTCAGGGGATTGCTCAGCTGGTCCTGCCATCTCTCCTGCTCTTGTCAAGGTGTCTGGGCTGCTTTTTAGAGGCTCATGTGGCAGTACCAGCACAGGCACTGCACAACATCATAGCCTGTGATGTCCTGACCACGTCGTGTCTTGTGAGAGAGACATTCAGGCAGGTTTCCTGTAACATCCTTCCAAAATGATCCCATTCTTCCAAAATGATCCCAATTTTACATCAAAGAAAATGTCTCTCTGCTTTGTGGAGAGGTCCCTAAGTTGGTTACATGTTCAAAATTTGCACAGCTATCCCTCTCAAATGCACCAAATGTCAAAGTGTCATGAACACCTCCAGCAACACAAGACTAGCTGGATAACTGGGGTTTTATGACAGATTGGTAAGTGATAAATTGGTTAGCTGTGATAGAGTGTTAATGGTAGTAATGGGTAAAATTTGGCTTCACAAATGACATCCTTTTCAAACGAATGGGTGAAGTTCATGTTTCTCTTACTTTTCTCGCTCAAAATACATGTGACCTCTAAAGGACATGGCACGTCATTTATGTGAATAAGGAAATAATTTCTTCAAAAGAGTTAGTGAAAATATAGGAGGTTTTTTGTTTGTTTGTTTTTGTTTAATTTAAAAGGTCTGTTTTCCTTTTTATGTGTAGGATAATCTTTAATCAATATAGATCTAGGCTTCATGACAGATAAAGACACAATTTCCCAGAGACTTCAGAGAAGTCAGAAAGGTTTTACAAGCTAATGAGCCAAATTCTTATTTCTGTACTTTCCTTACGTAATATTTTTGTTTTCTCCAGTGTGTCCTCTCTTTATGAATAGAAGCCTTAGACAGTTAGGCAGGCTATTCTACAGGTCCATATTTATGCAGATTTTCCTTGCTTTATAGTACTTGTTCACTCCCAAGCAGCAGTAATAACTAAGGACTCCTACTGACTGCAAATTCTATGGCTGTTATGCATGGTTTACCACTGGCAATAATGAGAAAATACCACTTGCTTTAATTAAACAACAATAAATTAGAAGCAATGATTTACTGAGGATAATTGTTCTTTATTTATTAAAAAATGTAGCTTGATGTGTGTTTTCATGCAACATCAACTTCTTTTTAAGTAGTCAGCCTTGCACTTGCATGGTTCATGTTCATGAAGTGCTTGCTGTAAGGCTGGAAACAAATGGTGATTAAAAACAGTGTCCGCTATGTTTTTGAAGGAGCTAATGGCCCCCTTTGGAGTTGCTAATTGGCAAGTTCTGCAGCTCCAGGCTTTTGAGGTATGGTTGCCATGGAAAAATTACTTTGAAGTTGGCAGTTGTGAATATTTGACCACGGTTTTTCCTAGTTTGGAGACCGGATGAAAAGCACTGTCATCTCTCCCACAGGGCAAAAGATAGCTGGAGAAACTGTGCAAAATGATTACCCATCCGAGTGGGCAGAACAGTGGCAGATGATGACAAACAAGGTTTTCCCAATGGACTTAATTTCTCTGTCCACTGCGTGGTTTGTTTGAGCTCTTCCTATTTTGGTTTTGGGTGTTTTGTTTTTTTTTTTGGTCAGCCCTTGATCTGATTAGAAGATTTGTGGATGAGCAGGTTAATGACTAGGTTTAACCTGAACATTTGTAAAGGAAATGCTGTGTCCAGCACTGGGAGATAAGTTGAAGTTCCTGAAGTACAAGATACAATTGCAAATGCAACAACCTACTTAAAAGCTCTTTGGAGAATTCACTTCTCCTGTATTGGAAAAGATGCAGGCCAACTTGTTTCAGTATGACTGAGAGGTACTTTTGTAAAAGGTTTATGTTATACCATAACAATAAGGGAAACAATATGTGGCTTACTCTCTCAAACCATCCTGTGTCACAGTTTGTGGTGTTCCCCAGTGATATATTGGCAAACTTAAAGTCATCCTGTCATATTGTAATCTTTCTTTTTTAAAATCAGTTTGCAAGTTTGCCCAAAATTTAAATTGGCTTTGACCTTTACCTACATATGCAATTAACACATTAAAAACAAATGAAGAAAACACTCTATTCTTGTTTTTCTGATTGCTTATTTTCTCACTACTACTCTCATAAAACAATGAAATACGTGTTTTTACCACTGGACATGGGCCAATTGTCCTCAAAGATCTTTGCTTGAATGCCTCAGCTATGTACTCCAGTTTCTTTTACAAAAGACTACCCATCATGTTAAATTGTGTAGATACTGGGCATGAATCTGAGCAAAAAAAACCCTATCCTGTCTTTGATTTACAGGTAATTTTTAGAAACTGTTTTAAGAGGGATGAATAGTTTATTTCCTGGATATTTATCTATATACCATTAAAAGGTCTTTTCATGGCACATTCACAGTGATTATGATTCCTGCATAAAATAGGAATTTTGAAGAATTCTACTACCTTATAGGAGTCTCTAAAATACTAAAAATATAAGAAATATAAAAAATAAACATGATCACGCAACATAAATATGATGTGATGAAGCAGAGAAAGCAAGATTTATTTTTTTCAAATTATCTACTCTGACCTGAGGCAAGTCAGACTTTCTTAACCTTTTGAAAAATGAGAGGTTTTTAGGCTTAAAATTTGCAGGTAGAAGTAATAAAACTGTGCTCATAAACAGTGAATTTTTAATGTAGAATTTAAGAGGTGTCTATTCTTTTCTTGTTTGCTACACACAAGGTTTCTTTTTGGGATGAAAAGCAAAGTCTTTTTGATATTAAAAGAAAGTATCCAAATCAATACAGCTGGGCATGGATTTTAAACATATACTGGGATTTTGATTTCTTAAGAAATTGGTTTGAATCTGTTGGATAGATATCATTTTCTTAATCGGTCACAGTGAACTATGGTTTATGATATTGCAATCCACTTTATTTTTTTTTTTTTAGTGAATAATTCTTCCCCCAAAGTGCTGCTTTTTATATTAAATAAAATTGGTTTTTACCTTTTCTTCTGAGTCACAAGAATAACCTTTAGATGACTTTGTGGTTGTTGAATACCAGTAATTTAGGTCAAGGCTTTCCTGATCCCCAGTTCTGTCCTACTAGTTGCATGGTTATATTTCTTTTACAGGTTCAGAATTGTTAGTGTTTATATTCTGTCACAGGAGAGATTTATCTAGGGTACCTGCAATTTAAATTACTTCCATAAAGAAGAACAAGTCAATGTTTTGTTGTTCTTTTAAAGTAATGTTGTAAAATGATCTGAAATTGAAACTCAGATGGTCAGAAATGTCAGAGGCTTGTGTGACAACTTGGAGCAGTGAAAAAGAACAGTGTGGGCACATGTACTTTGGAAGGTAATACGGAATAGTTGAAAATTATTGTGAGGTGATTTACTTTACACATTACATAGGAAAGAATGAGATGACATAGGATGAAACTAGAGACAGAACCTTGAGCTACTGAGGTCAAAGTCTTTGTAGAGTAGCAAAGGTGACCAGAAATAGAAAGATCTCAACCCTTTGTACTTACAAGCCCAGAATTCTCTTGAACTTGCTTCACATTACATTCTTTAGTATAGGCAATGCCAAAAAAACTCTGGTTTTCCAGAGTAAGTGTGAAATGCTACTAATTTTTCTGCTTAAGAAAAAGATTGCTGACGTTGATAATAAAAGTAATATGAGTCAGAGAAAAGATATGTTGCACCACAGGAAGCAGATTCAGAAGAACGCACCCGATATTTTAATCTGACAGCAAAAATGCTAGATTTAAGCTATAAATAAACTGAAATATGTCATTCCATTTTACAGCTTCTTCAGTTGTGAAGCCTGCTCAATATGCCTTTTCTCTATCATATAGAGGGCCATTTCTTCAAATTTCTCACTTATGCCAATGTAAATATTCGTAAACTGTTTTAAAGGACCTTTTTTTTTTTTTTTTCATGTCCTTACCAGATTTAAAGTACAGAATATCTCTTGCAGCAGCATGACTGGTGAAGTGATAAAGTGCAATGGTGCTGTAGGTATTGAACAGACAGGATTTGCAATGTACTTTTGCTGTATACATAATCCAGGGTCTCGGGATTAAAGTAAAAGACCAGTATGGATCAGAAAATTGGACTTTTCCCTTCCTTGTCTCCTCTGAGGATATGCATGCTACTCTGACAGGTGTTTTTACTAAAATAGGGCCTCATAAAAAAGGTTTTATTTAAAACTCAGTAGCGGCAGACTGGCCTCTCCACTACCATGTGAAGGCAGAGCAATCCCCTTGCAGGAGCCTTGGATTCATGCCCAGTGAGTTTTAACCTTCCCCCATTCATACTGGCAAAACATGAGCTGGGCACCAAACTGTTTTGGGAAGAACGACTCCTGTCTCACTAAACTGAAAAGTAAATATATCAAGAAGATCAAGATTAATTAAGTGATTGTCTCCAGAATGATGTGCAAGGCTAATTCTGGAAGGTGTGGGCTTAGCTTACAGACTCATCTCCAAGGAGTGTTTAATCACTATGGATGATTAAAAACATGCAGAAATGTTGCACGATCAAAACCTGTCCCTTTCCATGAAATGTCATCATCACTAGTCTACAGAATCACACATATGTTTGCACTCTCATCTGGAATGAAAGAATCTTGAATTCATTTTATGTGAGGAAAAAGACTGACATGCAGCATGGGAAATCTTCCCCCCCCCTCTACTCCTTTCACAGGTGCATGAGCACTACTGAAGTGGCCAGTACTCTGGTAATTAGGTCAGTCTCTGCAGTGATGAACATTTGAAGCTATTAAGCAAATTGGGGGATTGCAGCAAGGATTCTTGTACTCTCTATTGTTGTTATAACCATAACAGTAAGGAAAACAATAAAGAAAAAATAATAATCCTTTATCTGTCTTTAAAAAATGTTTATAATCCATATAGAAATGCAAAGGACATACAGGACAAACAAGCAGAGACTACAAACTGTGAATAGCAGGTAAACCTACTCACCATCCTTTGTTTTTAATTCCTGTTATGAGGAACATAGTCCAAATCCAATTCTTCCAGATCCAAGACACAGTAACTCCACAGGTCTAGAAACCACAAGGATAACACTTGGGAACTAAATGTTTGAAACTTATGTGTTTTTGCCATCATTAGTTTTGTTTCCTAAATATCTTTCTTAATGTAGTACATTCAGATAATTTTTACTTCAGTTTGTCACTGGGCTTTTTTATGTCTACATTTTCTTTCCTGTGATAAATCACAGGTTGATCTTCCAGGGCTTTTTTTTTTTTTTTTCCTCCAAGTATATTTGGACAAAGGTATAATTGATTACCTTTATGGCCATTTATACTCTGAAGTGGTATTTAAAATATCAGTATTTCTATGGGCTCATTTTATTTCAAAGAACATGGAGGACTTGTATATAATAGATATACTGGGCTCTGTACGTGCAATGCATTTTGCACAGCTCTTATTTCTCTTTCTAAATACACCAACAACACAGTTCCACTAAATTCATTAAGGGAGGATAGGCAACGTTATTCAAGTGAAATGCCATATGAGTGCTTTTAAAATGCAATGTTTACTGTCTTCTTCCAACAGTTAATAACAGGCTGATGAGAATTTAGAGTGCAGGAGAGGGAAGACCTGCAAGACATCATAAGCGCTATTGATTTTTCTTAAGTGCTAAAGCTTTTAAAGAGATTCCTACAAAGACACTTGCTACATGGAACAGGACTCTGTGCTTTGTCAATTTAGCTGGACAGCTGAAGAAAGCTATAGACTGGAAAATCAAAGAAAGGGAGAGACCTCTGAGGTTAATAAAAGAGAAGCTAGGTTCCTCCCAAATTGCTTTGTAGACAATTGGGAAGTCATCACAACCGTTCAGCTTCACTCCGGCGGAGCATCCTATGCAGGAGGTGTTATCAGCCCCACTCTCAAAAGGTTGCAGAGAGGGACCCAAGTTAAGTTATACTTCAAAACTCCTCAGAAACTGGGGATACAGCCAGCCACATTCATAACCTCACATCAGTATCAACCATATGCATGACAAAATTCTCTCTCATAGAGCCAAATTCACAAATAATGTCACAATGCTAAATGATCTGTTTCAACCTCCCATTACACTTGCTGTTCCTTTTCTGACAGATTACAGAACGTGGCACTTGGCTTACCATGAAGTGTATACTTTCCCAAGGCCAATTGCTGAGCAAGAGATCCATCAAGGCTTCTGAAATACATTTTCAAAGAGGTTAAAGTGATCTGGTGATGTTCTGAATTTGAAGTGTTTTTCTACTTAGAAAACCAAAGTCCAGAAGGCAGCAATTTCAAATGAGGTTAGGAAATTATTTACAATGTATTTGCTCTTCCTATATGGTCAAAAGCATGTTTTGAAGCTTTTTGTGAATGTTTTGACAATGTGAAATTAAGTATCAGTAAATTAAGCTGAGCTAGTTCAAAACACTTACTGACCTTTTAACTTTTCATGGGGTAAGTACAGATCAGATATCAAAGCTGAAAATCAGAGTATTTGTTATAAACAATTTACACGGAGGTTAGGGATGCAGCAGTAGGCCAGAAATATGGTACTTACAAAGTCTACAAACAAATTCTTCACTAGCTGAAAACAAGCCCAAATTTTTTGCCTCAAGCATGCTTTAATCTGTACAAGAAAAATAATTTCTGCTTTGGTTTTGCATAGAATTACAGCACTATACAAAGAGATATTGCCTATGTATAAATACACCTGTCCCAGCCTCTGAGGGTTTAGGGAAGATTTGCATGTAAAGTGAAATTTGGTCTTTTCAATAAAACAGTAAACATCAGGAACTCTCACAGTGCCTGCTTTTGGTTCGTTTTGATTTTGAAAGATTGAAATAGAAAATTTTTCATCAGTAAAGTTTTTCAGTAAAAGCTAAATAAGTAAAGCAATACAGGGGCTGAAAAGACAGTTTGCCACATGGATTTTTTTTTCTTTAGCAGCTGTAGCATGCTGTCAGAGCTATTCCTGAGGCCTTCAGACTATAGTAGGGTTATGTAAACTTTAATAGAGAAAGCACTAATTCTCCTAGGCTTAGGGAGGGCCCTTTACCTTACTTTTGATACATAAATCATGTAAGAATGTGGGGCCAGGAAACCCAAAAAGATCAGGGCACCGTGGAACCAGTAATGTAGGATCATGGAGCTACAAAGAGGGAATATGGCAAAATGTAAAACAGGAACAGGAACAGCCTGTACCCAGTAATGAAGGTAAAGAAGGAGGTAGAAGACAAGTTCAGGTAAATATGATGACATGAAAATCCTGCTGCTTTTTTGAAAAAATTGATTAAATCATACTGAGTTCAAGTACTGAAAAAAAAAAATTAAAAAGCACATCTGCTTCTCAGACAGATCTGTAAACAAATAACCAGAAATTCATTGCAAATGGACTTTATTCTCATGTAAAAAGCAGTGAAAAATCTTTTTCAGAGAATAAACTTATGAATAAAGGACTCTTTAAGATCTTGCAAACCAAAATAAGTGCGAAATTAGCATTATAGCAGCTTTCCAGGACCTAAAGAAAAGTGGAGAGGGACTTTTTCCAATGGCACGTAGGGATTGGACAAAGGGGAATGTGGCCTTAAGCTGAAGGATGTTAGGTTTAGATTGGATATTAGGAGGAAATTCTTTACTGTGAGAGTAGTGAGGCACTGGAACAGGTTGCCCAGGGAGGTTGTGGCTGCTCTGTCCCTTAGAAGTGTTCAAGGCCAGGTTGCATTGGGCTTTGGGCAACCTGGACTAGTGGAAGGTGCCCCTGCCCATAGCAGGGGGTTGGGATGAGATGTTCTTTATTTAAGGGCCTTCCAGACCAAACCACTCAATGATTCTGATAGGAAAAATTAAGTTTAAAGCCTTGCTCTAGGCTTTTTTCCCTTTTTCAGAAGCTTTGCCAGCAAAATGAACCCCCCCATTGCTGACATCATCTGAATTATGGTAGGTAGTGTACACATATACTTGCACACTTTCACTCTTGGATATTTCTAATTATCTCAGCTGTACTGCAGCTTTTTTGACACACCTACCTTACTTTTCATGAGGAAAAATAATTTAAAAATTATTATTAAGAGAGCTCCAACAGAAAGGACTGCCAGTCAAAAAGTAACATATTTAAAAGGTCAGATATTTCCGTTTAATACATTCAGAGTCAGAGCTCTCTTTGTTCTTCAGTTTCTTCAATGCTACAATTAATTCAATTAAAGTAACTTTAAAGCTAAGAAGTGTTGTCATAGATCATAACCTTTAGAAATGTCTGCATTCTTTCTTACACATTTACCTTAGTCAGCATATTTTAATGATATCTCAAGGAAGAACTGTGTTAAGTGATCCTGGCTTCTAAAACAAAAAAAAAGTAAAATTAATAAATAAGGAAGCTGTCAAAAGCATACAGAAAGATTTAGAGGTATTATATTTAAAGATCAATACCCATTCATACAATGAACTGGACACAGAAATATAGAGCAATAGGAAAAAATAGACTACTGGGAAAAAATTAATTACAGTAAAATGTTTAATGTAGCTCCTGTTGATATCCCTGCAGTTTCTCTGAAGAAAGGATGATGGCTGTAGTGTGGGTTAAAGGCGATAACAGGATGAAAAGAAAGGTGAAGGAAGCACATACCTGAGAATTTGGGTGACTGTCCTGTGTGAGAAGCTGGCCAGCTTCCTAAAGGTTGGTCTGTGTGATCTTTCAAAACATCTGAGGAAAATAAAGCTGGGTCATTCCCCCATTTGGAACATGACTGGAATAAGAATGCTGTAAGACAATCAGCAGCAAAAAGGTGTGTTATGGGTTGATCTTGGCCTAATGTTAGTGTTCTCATGAAAANAAACTGGACTACTCTGTTTCCAACCAGTTGAAACCATATCTAACTGCTTTAAACCAGCTCATCCTGGTTCTTAACCAATTTAAACCAGACCAAAGTGGTTTCAACTGCTTCCAACCAATTTTAACAGGCTCGAACCAGATAAAACTGTTTCAAACTAGTTCCATTCAGCTGAAACCATGTTAAACTTGACCAAACTGGTTCCAACCACCCAACTTGGTGACCTCCAAAGCTGGGAAGCAAAACAACCCCAAACCAGCCAGAAAAGCCAACCCCCTCTACCTCCTGCCATAAAGAGTCCAAACTACTGCGAGCAATCCAATGCTGTTACCCGTGAAGGCATTTTCAGCCAGCAAACACAGTCGCTGCTTTCCTCAGCTCCCTTGAAAGAACAGAACAACTGGCAACAGATGTGACATTTTCCATCCTTTTATAATCCCTTTGATCCCTCAGAGGGGATGATAATTTTCAGACTGAAAAAAACTGCTCAAAAGAAAAGTTTTTCATATTATTTGCAAGAGGAACTTGAGAATGACAGTCAAATATTTTGTAACTCAGGGCTCATCTGCCTCTTTTTTGACCCCACACATTACTGGCTTGTGCTAAACAAAAAACTCTCTCTTCTCATATGTGCATCTCCCCCCCAGTTAAGTGATATTTGTGAGGTTGTGTTCTGCAGGTTAGGAAATGCAAGCTTAAAACAAGGTGGATTTTTATGTTCCTGGTACCACCGTGGAACAGTCTTCCCTGCTATGTTGAAAGGTATGGAAGAAAGGGAAAAAAACACCTCAAAAAGTAGACATTCCTTTCCCAAAAATACTGATTCATTTCTTAGGCAAGAACTATACCCAGTTGTATTTAGCTATATAAATAGCTTTTCCCTTCCCTCCTCTTTGTCAAAGCCTATAATAACCCTGAATATCAGAACAGAACAGCAAAACAAAATATGGATTATTTGTGTTCACAGTATATATTGTTTAGAAGCAAAAGTATTTTTCTGGGCACCCTTTTTTTTTTGGTGCAATTACTAATAAAATTTGCAATTTACACAAATATGCCACTGTTTGTTCAAACATGGCATCTCTGGAAGGCATTAGTTCAAAGATACTGTATTGATTTAAATTGAAATGAATTACCTTTCAGGGAAAATGCATTAACTTCAGTGGATGGCAGTTCACTCATGGCAGTGAATATAAATGAAAATAAAAATTATTTCACTAGACTATTTTGGCATCAGTCCATAGGATTTTTTCTCTATTTTTTTTTTTCCTTTTGTAAAATAAATTGAATCCAAACCAACACTAGCTTATGACATTGTATATGTATGAATTTCAACAAGGATGAAAAAAAGATGGAGAAATAGAAGAGGTATGAAATATGAATCAGATGGCCTTAAGGTCCTTCCTTTCCCCAAGGAATTTACCTACCTATCCTTATTTATTGTCTGATTTAATAGACACTTGAGGAATTTTATTATTTTGGGGGAGGGAAGAGTAAATCAATTTAAGCACTTAATGGGATTTGTCCTTTAAATAGTCCTGTAAGAAGACTGATTAATGTATTTTATTTTGTGTATCTTCCAGAGCAATGAAACCATGTTATTTTTGTCCCAAATAGCTTCTCATACATAATATTTTTATGAGACTCCCCACTAAAGAATATGCACTTCAAGTCAGAAATTTTCTCTACTTACTAAAATTAAATTTTCATCTTGATCTTGCAACTAAGGTTTGGTGTACCAGAGCTAATAATTTGCTTTCTGAGGATCACACAACAAGAAGATCAACAACAACAGCAACAAAAGAAGTATATGATTTCACTCACAAATGTGAAGTCATTATAATACATGGGAAAATGTGGGCTATTCAAGTAAGATGTCAAAGTTAAAGGCTTTCATCAAACCAAAGGAAAGAGATGACATCTTTTCTACAACTTAGGTCAGTATTATGCAGCCACTGCATTAAACTGCACTTGTATTAGATAGTGACTTTAATTGGAATTTTTGTATCAGTATATTTAAATTCAAATAGACTCCATTCACTATTTTCTCTGTGCTTCTCAGCTACCATTTTGGCAATGTTGTGATCAGTTGGAATTCTGTAGTTACTCTTTGGTCAACAGTAATCTTTTATTGATTCCATACTTAGTCTTTATTCCCCAGCTAATCTTTCTTGGAGGACAAAAAAGTGTACTCAAACAAGTCCAAACAAGTAGACTCAAGCTTTCATCTAGGGAACAAGCTCTGATGTGACATGGAAAAAGGATGGAGAGTGATTGCATTAGTTTTGAGAGGCTGAGGATAGTAAACGGAAGGAAGAGATTTAGGAAAGGAGATGGAGAAGTCATCCTATTAGGAAAGTGAGTGTGAAAACAAGCTGGTGAAGAAAATGCACTCACTGAAGACTCTTAAAATGTGTCTTCATACTCATTATTCATGAACCAGTCATGGCATGGAAAGGGAAATTTTTGAAAATGGAAATTTTGACAAAAGAGAATTTTAAAGAAACCATCCTACTGCAGAACAAACTGAACTTCATTTGTTACCTTTATGAGGCTGTGCTCACTAAACCAGAAGATGCAATTAAAGCAGTAGATAATAACTTGTTAACTCAATCACAAAAATCCTATCAGAAGATCATTCTGAGCTGCTCTATTTTCCTAACAAGTGCACAGCCACTGACTGAGTCACCCAGAAAGGTTTTAACAAAAGGTAAAAGAGAACAGTTTGGGTGATTTGGTATTGAGCACCGCTTTTCATGTCAGCATCAGTCTCTTGCCTTTGAGCTCTGTCTCAAAATCAAACCATTGATGAAATGCAATGGGTTGATTTTCATCAATGGCATTTAATGATACACACCCGGATGATACACCTAAAATTAAGATTTCAATCCATCACGTGGAACTGACTGGAAGTTCACTCATACTTCAAAGAGGTAAAAGTTCTTAATGGTAGTTCCCTGTATTGGTTTCTGCTCCAGTCTCTGGAGCATATATCCATATATTTGCAGGGATAGTATAGCCAGCCACTTGATGTCACCATAACTCCACAGAAATATTGCTCTTCATGCACTAACAGGGTGCAAATAAGTGGCTGAAATAGAAATGTGCTTGGAATTAATGTTTCTGTCACTAGACATATGAGGTAGATAGATGATGTGCATCTTCACATTTATTCTCCTCTGCACAAAGAGAAAGGGTAGCTAAAGAAAATCTTTTTGTGTTTGCACTAAAGATTACTTTTAATTAGGATATTTGTCTGAGAGGAATCAGATTTACTTTTTTCTTAAGGAATGAAAAATATTGGTGAGGCAAGAATCTGGCAAAAATCAGTAACGCCGTAATAAACTGAAAAAGTTAAGAGTCTTTGGGTCAGAAATATTTCTTGTTGCGAGTACAACTTGCTTAATACAAGTTGTTATCAGAGACTGAAAAAATATATTTTGGACTTTTCTGGAAATCCTTTTTATATGTGAAAAACCCCAAATTTTTGAGTCCAATGTCATGATTCAATTTCTCAAAAGGATTAATGCCTTTTAATATTGCAACAAAGGCCAGAATCATACCTTACTTCAAAATTGCATTTGTTAGAAATGTGAACTTTTATAGGTTTTATTCAATTTATGATGCCAAAGTACAACTCAAGATAATTCATCTTTAGGTCCTTTATATAGGAAAAGTAAAAGTAAATGGCAGCCTTTTACCCTGAAATTTTAATAAATTAAGGATAAGCTGTAGATGTGATTGCTAATATCCAGCCATCAAGCATAAAATAAAGTCAATTTGAGCCATCTCCATTTCTGCTCAGCTGGTAACTTGCTTCTTTATCCAGTTATATATTTCTCTTTCCATATTATATTTCCACATACAATATATTTAAGCAATAAAAGCAGAGGAACAGAGCTTTTTCTGAGAATTAACAACCTCCTGGGAGCCAATGATCCAGAACCCTGGAAAGGGTCATTAAACCCCAAAGAAATGTCCAGTGCTGAAGTTGTTATTGATAGGAGCTGAAAGTCTGTGCATTTATTTGCAGAAAAGTATGGGGCAGGCAGAATTTTGGAATTTATATTTCTACATGTGAAAATATATTAAGCAAACCAAGTAAATGATGCTATTATAATTACATGAATGTTCTTGGTGACTGCTCACTGTATTCCAGAAATTTCAGTCCTTGGTACACCATGATAAAATGTATTTGATTTATGTGGTTCTTGGAAGAATCTACTAGCATGACACTCAGAAAAGACTGATAAACTTTTCTGAGGGAAGAGAATAAACAAGCAAAACTAAATGGATTATAAAGCTGACTGATGAACTGAGTACACAAAGGCAGAAGAAAAAAAAATCTGGAGAAGAATAAATTATAGGCAGCAAAAACATTGGACAACAAGAAAAAATTAAATCTGTTTTCACATTTTGATGGTTTTCTCTGTAGATTTGTGTGCAAAACCAGAACTACTCCAACACTAAGATGTAGAATGGATGTATTGTAATGGATGTATTTCAGACAAAGTTTATTTTTGGATGACTGACTCTATTCCAACATTATCCATGTGGATAAATTTAATATGTTATTTATTTATTTATTTTCTCCCAAGAGTGGTGTTTTGTCATGGGCAAGCAGAAATTCAGCAATTTCTGCAAAAAATTGGAAACTACATTAGACTTCGTGGATCATTGATTTGAAGAGGCTAAGCAGAGTAACAATATGCTTTGTAAAGGACAGAGCACTTTGAGAGGTATGTTTGTCCTTTTTCTGATTTATATCTCTTCTCTCAAGATCTGAGGGGCTTTTTAGGCATTCAGCTGCAACTATTTTCTCTCTACATTGTATAACTCTTTTTTTTTTAAATTCAAAAAGTACCCAAGCTGGTATACTAAACAGAAGTTATGTCTTGAATAAAGGATTTAATTTGAACTGTTAATACATTAAATTTCTTAACAAAGATCATGAGAATATATTCTGGTGCAGAATAGGGAGCTAACATGTTTTTATTAATTAAATCTCCCTTGGAAGCTATGGAGTATTGCTTCACCTATCCAGAACAGATTTAACTTCTTTGAGTCTGGTATTTGCCTTAGGGCTTTCTTTCAAGTATTACTGAACTTCATAGCTTAGAAGCTTGGGTCTTCTCTAGTGCTGATGCATATCAGATACTGGAAGCCAAGTCAAGCTACCCAATATGAGAGAAAAGCCTGCCCTTAGATTTTTCTTTCAGCCTAGGGCTATCTGAAGCTGGAAAAGAAAGCCCTGAGAGTAGGTGGAGCTGCAACAAAAGCCATTAAAAAAAAAAACAACCAATCAAACAAACAAAAAAAACCAAAGCCAAACCAACCAAAAAAAACCAAAAAACAAACAAAAAAACCCCCTCCAAAACAAAACTAAACAAAAGCAAACTAAAAAAAATCCAAACAAAACCAAACAAAAAAACCCCACCCTGGCAAAATATTAAGTTTGATGTTCTGAAAGCCAAGTTCTTAACATAAAGCTTGAAAAAGATGCAGTAAGAAAGGAGTTATGCAAATGAAAAATATATTCCTCTATATATTAGAAATATCACGGGCATTGAAAGTGACTTGTTTTTTATGCATTCTATGCAGTACTGTAGCAAAACATATGATATCAGGGGTAACATATTTTACAGTCAAATCTTTTTCATTCAGCTTCATACAGGGTTATGACCAGCAGTACACATATATATGGCTATAAAAGTGTCTTGTAAATAAATTGTAGTTTTAATTTCTATTCATGGTAAGAGCAGCATATATTTTAAGTAATATATAAAATACCAAGCCTTGGAGACACTATAAAGGACGTTAGAAAAAGATAAGCTGTTCAAAATCCTGGTGTTTTTTATGGTTAATCATAAACCATTAATAAGTGCATTCATGTATATTTCACATTGCTTATTGCTGCCTCACTACTGTTATCAGTTGAAGTTTCATATCAGCAAAACCATAAACATAATTCAAAAATAATAATCAGGAATTTACTGCCACTAATAAAAAAAAAAAAGCAAAACAGAAAATGCAATTTTCTATGATGTCTCACAGTGCTTATAATTAAGTTCAGCTAGAAATTGAAATTAAATTACACATTATAGGCAGTAGAGGCTTTTTGGGGAACCCATCAATAGGTCATTTTTCTGAAGGGTATGTTTACAATTGCTCATTGATGAAATTCATGCATTAGAATGCAAATGCAAGGAAGAGAGTCCGGAAAAATGTGCGAGAGCCATATTCCCCTCATGGTAGGAGTACTCTGACTTTTGTGCATATTCTTAATCTTGCTGGCATCTCCTTCCTGAAAACATCATTCCAGGTGCACTAAAGCTCTTGGCAAGATTATAATTACTGTCAATGGTTTTCAAGAAGTCCCTGAGATAACAGAATTTTTCTATCAGCAGGTGCAAACGACTCTTCCCATCCTATTTACTCTAATTTTACAGAATAGTTAATAACTTGAGGCATAATCAAATATAATTTTTCCTGATTTTACACTTCAATCTAATCTCACTGACTTGAGTGGAGTAGATTCTGATCTATGCTCCGGTGAAGGAAGCAATCAAAACCAGGTTCCAACATTTTTGGCAAGGTTTTTGTTTATGTCTCTAGTACCAATTACCTTCTAGTTATTCTTACCATATACTTTTCATTTTTAAATTGTACTGTAAATATATAGTAAAATATTTAAGTTTATGAGAACTTTAAGTATGTACTCTCATCTTATTGTTTTTGGAAGATCTAAACATGCTTAAAAATGTTTTCTTTCTAAATAAAAATGCTTTTAAAATATCATTCCTCAAGAAGTCTTGAAATTAGAATAGACAAAAGATTTTTAAAATGTTCAGAATGAAGGTCTTCTAAATTGCAAATTAGGGTCAGAGCATTTTAAATAACCGAGGTAGTATCCATTTCAGCAGGTCTCCATGCTTTCTGTGCTGGAATTACAGTGTACTTGTCCTGGAAATTCTCACTTGTGTATCATTAATCTGCATAATTTAGTATTTGAGAAATGGCATCTCTGCCTGTCTATCCATGTGTGTGTAGTTTTATCTTTTGCAGGGGTAGATGTCTCGAGTCCCACATAATCCCACAGAAGTTAATTTTGGGGTTCAATGGATTCTCCAGCCACTTTCTTCCAGCTCTGCAAATAGCAGCTGGCCTCTTTGCATGAGCAGGAGTTGTGCTTTCTAGAAGGGAAGTGGGTTTTTCATGACCAGTTTCATTCCCCAGTTTGGGGGAAATTGGGCCAAATTCACAGCTCCCCAGTTTTCTGAGGTCCCTAAGAGTGACAGAACCGCTGGTTACAGCAGAGCAAGCTTCTTTCCTCAACAGAGAAACTTCAGTGGTCCATTCTGCCCCTGTGACTTTCTTCTAGTCCTCCTCACCCACAGTCATCTGCTCTGCATTTCTTCTAGATTTCTACTATTTATTTGCATTTTCTCCTCACAGGATAAACATTTTCACTTTTTCTGCTCAGTGCCATTTTCATTACTAATCTAGCAGCCCAGTTTAAAGGTCTTGTACATGATTAGATTTTGTGAGCAGGCACTTTACTAAACTGCTGTCCAAGTTCTGATAGCATGAATCTCTTAGAATGCAATAGATTAACAAACATGCACTTGTACTCATTAATATAAGGCTATTCCAGCAGAAAAAAAAAATTAAATTAACATTTTTTTCGGTTGTTTTAATTTGTGTAGTTCAATGAAACTAATTCAATTGCACCTTATGACTATTTGATGGAATCTATTATTCTAAATATCTTTTTACATTTCCTTCATTACTGTAGGTGCTAAAGAGAAGACTTTAATTTAATAATTTTAAAGATTTTTAAGAACAGATAAGTACTTTATTTTGCACGATGAGTACTAGCTTTTCAACATAGGCATCTTTTAGTACCTTTGTAGTGACAAATGACACTTTCTGACAAATTTCAGAAATAGGACTAACAGCACTGGGACTATTACCAGTTCATACATGTAATAATAGCACATACAGAGATCTACAAAATAACTTTTTCCTTCCTTCTAACTAACATTTATATAAAGAAGATAAAGACCTCCCTCAGGTCTCCTCATTCTCTCAAAAAAAACTCCAAAGTTCCAGTATTTAATTTTAAGAAATATTCTCTAGATCACTGATCAGATTTTCTATTCTCCTCTCACTGACTGGCAGGTCCAAATTTTTATTCCAGTGTATTCCCAGAGCTGGGCAGACAATTTATGATCTGTGTTGTAGAAAGGTTATGCTCCATGTTTTACTGACAAAACTCACATTTCACATCTCAGTAGCATGCCAGTCTTTCTGAAAACAGCATGACATTGTCCTACTGAGTTTTCAACACTTTCCCTTCCTACAGGTCTTTTGTGCACAGCTAGTAATTTTGAGGTGGTGCCCATTCACAATGTAAGAAATCATTATATGCTGATACAAGGGGAAACTTTTTTAAATTGAGCCATGTTTTGCTGGTTGTTGTGTGTGTGTGGGTTTTTAAATTATTTTTGTTTGTTTGTTTGTTGCTGTTTTTTGATTGATTTCTCCAGACTGCCAGAATTACTTTACATTTGAACCCATCTCCTAAAGGACTGCCAGCTTTCCAGAATGGATGGTATTTCTAAAGTGAATATTCCTACTCTCTTCTATTGGTTGGCTAATTAAAAACAGTACAAGACTCAGAATAAAATTTTCAGGAATTATTGATGTATTATTTCAGTTTAAAAATGCACAATATTGAGTATTCCAGCTGTTTATTTTAGTAATTTTAACTTGGGTTTATTTTCTTATCTTGCTAAAGAATACAACCTGCAACAGAATCAAAAGCCTTTCTGAAATCAAGGTAGACAGGGTACAGAGCATGCACTTCTTTCCTTCAGATAGAAAATACATTGATTTAACACCATTTGCTCTTGATACATCTGTATTGGTATATATTCATGTCCTGTGTACCATCTATGTGATTGGTTTACTTGAATATTTTTTCCCAATGTTTTCCTGAAAATTGAAAGTGAGGAAAATCTAATTCTAATGATCTTGCTTTCTTTCTCTAAAATATACCAGCCTACAGTCACAATTTTCCAGTCTTTTGGAATTTTTAAGAGCTCTTATATATTATCATTTGAGATAATTTACCATTTCTATTAAAGCTGTCAAATTAAATATTATCTTTTGAAAATATCCAAAATATCTGAATACATTGTAGCTATACTTTTTCTACCTATTTGTACACTTAATTCATTTCCCCTTTGTTGGTGTTGATAGTATGAATGACACATACTGACCTGAAGAAGTGTGACTCATGCTTGATTGATAATCTAATTTTTTATTCATATTCACTAGACAAAAGTAATATGTTTATGAGATTGTTGATTAGAACGTTGACCCATAAATTTAACTGATTTAAATAAGCAAGGCCACTAAAAATATGGCATGATTTAATGTCAATATTTGCTCCTTAAAGTATCTGAATGTTCTCCTAATTTAAAATTAATGGATGAAGAAAATCCCACTTTTTGAACAAAAGCAATTATTAGTATTACTTCAAAATGGATCACTGTTGAAACGAGATTTTGGATATAATCTTTGGTTACTTAGCAACTGTTTTTGAGTTCTAAGGGATATGGAAAGGTATTCTCCACTTATCTGCATTTAATAAGGTCTTAATATATTTTATTAAACCTCTAGCAAGAAGAATCACACCAGTCCTCTTATCTGATTAAAATATTCTGCCTCTGCTTTGGCTGCTACTGCTAACCAAGATTAAGTGGAGAATTTTCCATAATATTTATTCAAACACCACATGAAATTTGTAAACAATAAAACTTGATTTAAAACTGAATTTTTTCCCCAGTTCTGCAACTTCACCAGAAAATATTTTATTAATCAATTTACCCTCTTTTATGAGCATCTTATTAGCTTTCTCTTGTCCTCTAATTTCTCCACCCTTGATAATAACATTTTAAGAAACTTCTGGTAACTTTTCATGAACTCACTGGTCCCACAGGTATACAAGAAGCTGTCCTCCAAAAGAAAAGATGCTCTAGTTTAGGTAAAAATAGTTTTCAGTCTAGTAAAGACCATTTGATATATTTAGCTTAACTTTTCATTCTAACCATAGAATGGCCTGGTTTCAAAGGAACCATAAAGCCAGTTCCATCCAGTTCCAACCCCTCTGTCATGGGCAGGACACTTCCACTGTCCCTGGTTGGTCCAAGCCCCATCCAACCTGGCCTTGAATATTTCCAGGGATGGGGCAGCCACAGCTTCTCTGGGAAACTTGTGCCAGTGCCTTGGCACCTTCCTAGAATTTTTTCCTAATGTCTGATATAAACCTACTCTCAGTCTGAAGCCATTACCCTTGTCCTGTCACTCCAGGCCCTCATAAATGGTGTTTCCATCTCTCTTGTGAGACCCCTTCAGGTACTGGAAACCTGCAATTAGGTTCCCAGTACCTGAAAAAAGGTAAAAGCCTTTTTCCTAAAGCCTTCTCTTTTCCAGGCTGAACAATCTCATTTTTCTCAGCCTTTTTTTTGTAGGAGAGGTGCTCCATCACATCAATCACCCTGGTGCCTCCTCTGGCCTGGCTCCAGCAGGTCCCTGTCCTCCCTGTGCTGGGACCCAGAGCTGGATGCAGCCCTGCAGGTGGGGTCTCAGCAGAGCAGAGGGGGCAGAGGGGCAGAATCCCCTCCCTGCCCTGCTCCATGTAGTGAGTCTCTTGAAAATTTATCTGTCTCAAATTGTATTCTCTTTCTTCCCACAACATTTTAATTTTCTTTCTTCTACAAGTTATTCTAGCAGTGAAACATGATAACCCACCACTATTTCTTCTGAACCTGTGGAAAGATACAGCCATGCTGCACATGCTACAAAGCTTCTGCAGAGCAGGGTTGGCTCTCTGGGAAGTAACAGGCATGCAAAGAGAACTGGACATTTTTTGCTTTGGATTACTTTAAGCCTTCCCAGACTCTGATAAAACGTCCTGAGGTAATTCTTCAGAAAAACAGATTGGAAAAGATTAAAAAAAAAAGAGATTATAAAATATTTTCACATAAATAGGAATATGAAATAACCTTTTTCCAGCAAAAGCCCTAAATAAACTCAGCACTGATGATCCACAGAGAAAAATACAAGAAATCTGCCTCTCTCTCTGGTGCAGCCTAAATTTAAACTTGATACAACTCTACTGAGGGCAGCAGCATTAAAGCAGAAATTTGTTCCAGTACTTCCAGTCTCCTTGAGAGAGCAGAACATTTCTCAAATGGCCAATCTATTTGAATTAAATTAGGTGAACTTAACATTCATTTCAAAACCTTTTGTTCCTCCTCTTGTCAGCCTTGCAACTCAGGGAGCATAACTCTTGTCTTCAGGGAGCTGTTGCTACCAATGTAATTTAGATCAGCCTAGGTGACTGCTGTTAAGATACATAAATGAAGCTCAGCCATCCCCAGGATAAAGGATTCAGACTGCTCCTTTCAGCACTTTGCCTCGCCTTCCTTCCCTATTATCTTCTAAAATCTAATTTTCAGACATCAGATGCAGTAACTTTTATAATTTCTCCTTTTTTTATGACTATTCCACAGCCTCCATAGACTTTCCCTCTAAATTTTATGTATTTTCATAAATCCTCCTTTCCTCTGCTGTTTATGCTCTCAAGTCATTCACAAAACAGTCTCTCCTTCCATTTTGTTTTAAGTCCCTTCAAACACTGGATTTAAAGGTTCCCTCCTCCTCCTAGCCCCATTTTCCCCCCTGGAAGCCTGTATGTAGTTTGCAGTTATGACAGGTGGCTCACTGCAGGCATCATAATTTATTGTAACTTACTTATCTTGGATTTCAGGGCATTATTATACAATAAATTACAGAAGGTTCACAGACCACTCACAGAAGCAGGTGAGCTGTGGGCAGAAGGTCTCTGCTACCAGTTCTGCCACCAGCATGGTAATCTCTAGTGGAGCAGACTGATGTATATTCACCCTAAGCTGCTGGAGCAAGATGTCCTGGAATGAATTTGTCAGAGTCCAGTTCTAGATGAAAAGCACAAGATTTATACTTTGGGCTCCTGTGTATAACAAGGGGAGGACAGTTTCTGCAGTGTTCTGGAGAACTCGCTGCTGATGAAAAACAAAAACCAAAAGGTCACCAAAGCACTATGCACAGAATTTTTCACATAATGTACAAATGGTTCTGAGTCAGAAAACCATCTGCAATAAAGCAAAGTTTTTAATTTATCTGAGCAATTAATTTAAGCTGTCCTGATTAAAATGTATTGTGCTTGAGAAATTTCTTTACTCAGAGAGTCATACTTAAAAGTGCTTAGACAGCACAAGTTTTAAAGAGTAAAATTTGCTTAAAAAGATTTAGAGATAGCTCTTTAGCTGTGACAGACTGGAATAGTTCCATTATTGCCTGTGGAGTTAGCTGGATTTATACCTGGCAAGGTTAGGTCTGACAGTGTTTAACACATCATTTTCCAAGACAAAATTGTGAATTGTGGTCCCTGTCTTTTCCCACATTCCTTTTTTTAATATCAGCATTTTATTATTTCAAAATGCTATTTATTTTAATTGGGTTATGAGCTGCTTTTTTTCTAAGTCAATGCATTCTTGTTCCATTTTTTAAAACTTTTCAGGGTAACAGTCATATGCAATTGCTTATCAAATCCATCCAAGTGCTCTGGAGCCAAATCAACTTGATGACTTTTATGAGTAGAACTAATCTGAATCATTTTAACACCTACAAAGCTAGCATTTGATAAAAAAAAAAAAACCAAAAAAAACCCCCAAAAAAACCCAAAAAAAACACCCAACCAATCAAGTACTAGAAATAATTTATATCAATATAAATTTTAATCACAAAAGTTTAGAAAGAATGTTTGCATGTGTGTTTTCATGCACATATAGGCAAATATTTATGCAACAAACAGGGAGGGGAATTTCATTGGCTTATTGATTCCCCTCAATGGGACTATGTATGCTAAATGGATAGTTCTAATTAACTCATTTTTTTCTATCACATGCAAACATTACTTGTGAATGCTAACATAATCTTATAGATTAAAGTACACATTTAATCTTTATAGTTTCCCATGTTAGGCCATACCATAGATCCTGTTTGTTGTATGGAAAATGTCCATGATAGCATTTGCTTCAGATTAAAGCTCAAAATCATTTAGTAGAAATCCTTCACATTGATCTGAGTGGAGTCCAAAGAATGGGTGAGTACAAACTTCAGGAAAGTCTTTATGGTGAAAACTTAACTAATACTTTTAAAAACATGTTAATTGATTTATTTTTTTTTTTAGAAATTAATTTTGTATGTGTTTTTGACTTATTTTTATTCATTGAAGTTTAACATCCTAATTACACTTTCTCAATAAAAAATTGGCTCCTGGTCCACAAGACACTGAAATGTTTTTAACATTTAAAACATTGGGATATCAACAAATTTGGAAAAGTATTTTGCTAGAAAGGCAAAGCATTTTAAGGAAAATTTAAGGAAAATTGCTATGTGCTGTGCTACTATATCTAAAATGTTCATCATCATTTTCTCATTACGAAAGTAATTTCACGTCTATGATGAACTAGGTTTACAGATCTATCAGTTCAGGTGGAACAGAGAAAATCTGGCTGAAGACATACCCAAATTTTATTTATAAACACTAAGAATGTTGCTGTTTTTCCCATACTTTAGGAAATGGAAAAAATAGAGGCCAATAACTGCAAAAAAACCCTAAAAAGCCCAAACAAAACCAAACAAAAACCTCTTCCTGTTGTCTGCCATTATGTACAAGAAGCATCATACAGCATGTTTTTTTTAAATGTAATATTATTTTATTCTTTTGAACTGAGTTTAGGCCCAATATTTAAATATTTGAACTAAATAGCTTTTTTTCTTCTAATGTATTTATGTATATGCCTTGCATTTAGATATAGTTTGAAGTATACATTGCTTAATTTCCATTTTAAATGTCTGAAGTATTCTGTGGTTGGAAATTTCAAAATTGTAAACAATGTTTACCTTAAGTAGTTTCTTCCTGTACTGAGAGACAAAGAACTTCTTATTAATAAGAACTTTTATAAACAAAACAAGGCAAATAATTAAAAGACAAGCCATGTTGGAACAATACTGTCAGATCATTTACCTTCCAAGTAAGGAAGGTAAAGGATCTGGTAAAAAAGGCAAAAGTACTGTGTGCATGAGAAAGAATGTAAAAGAAATAGTTAGATGCAAAAAAATAAATGGACCTGGTAAAAAAATTACTTCCTAGCATATAAATGCAAATCTCATTAGTACATCTGGATTTTTTTTTTTCTTTCCTACAACAATCAAGAAGATTTTTATCTTAAGCAAATTAATCAAAAGTTTAGAATGAATTAAATAAAATAAATAAATAGATAAATAAATAAATAAATAATAGCTGCTAAATAATAGCTGTGCCTGAGAATATGAAATATATGGGTAAAAAAGATTTTATTCTAGCCTCTGAAAGGCCTGACATGAACTACCTTTAGGAACTACCTTTAAGTCATGTCTCTTTATAACAGCCAGCAGGAGATAGAAAATTGATTAAATACATTTCAGGGCTTCAGTGATTCTTTATCTGCCTCAGCTGAGTTTAAAAGTGTCTGTTTATAGAGAGATATCTTTTAAGTGGCTATATTTTTATTTTCTTTCGTTTTGTTTCTCTGTTAACAGACCAATTATCTGAGAGATAATTATGCAATTTAAAATCTGTGAGTAGACTGTTTTTCCCCACAGAAAAATTGACTTCACTGAATTCTGTTTTTCAGGCAGAAATTTAAGTCTTATTCCACTGCTTCATAATCAAACATATTTATTGTCATATTCAAGTCCAGAGAAATGTTAGACATTCATCCTTCTTGCCTCCAGCTCATTAGTAATAAGTTTTAGTCTTACAGCTATTTCTGGTAATGGTACTTATTTCTTTAAAGGCTCCAGGTAGGCTCTGCTATGAAAACCTCCTTATCACTGGCAAGTCTTGGAGTTTCTTATAGTTTTGAATACACATGTCAAATTGGATTTCTGACCTTGGGAAACATCCTCTCCAGCAGAGACCATCCAATATGTGCTATTAAAAACAAAAAAAACAACAACAACAAAAAAGTGACCATCATCCCCTCCTCACTCACAGGGTAAATTTCTAACAAGCACTTCCAGCAAATCCCTGGGAACATCTTAGCACGAAACTGCCAGGTGGGCCAGCTGGCTGGAGGTAGGGAAGCTGCATCCACTTGGCTGCCAGCAAGATCTCAGGAGAGAAGTTCAAGCCAATTTTTCCACATGAAAATTCAGGCAACTTTTGTGGCTCATCCCTGGATATGAAACCGGCGAGCAGAGACTGCACAGCACTTCTGGCAAATCAGTGTGTTCTGCCAGATTTTAACTGAATTTAGGGATGTTTTTTGGACTGAGAATCTGAAACAAACCTCAAAGAGGAGCTACTCCACATGGACCAATTTCTGTTATTCCACTTTCCTCAGAGTGACAGCTTATACATAATTCCATGTAAATGAAAAAGTGAAAAAAATAACCTTGTTTCTTTACTAATTTCTTTCATTACTGTTTAGCCAATAAATGGATAACAGATATAGACAGATTTTACTCACATCTTCCCATATGCAGGATGGACTACTGTTGAATCCAATGGAAAAGACCTTGTCCTTTAGATTTAGCATTGCAGTTTCTGACCCTACTCTCAGGTAAGATATTAATCAAATATCAGTTTTTGAGTCACTAGGGAAAAAAAAATCTCCAATGTGTAATTTAAAGAAGCTGGCAGATCTCCATCTAGCACTGACTCCAAGTATCTACTTGGAGTTGTTAACAGAAACAAACACACTTCCAATGGAATTCTATATTTATAATCTTTTTAAAATACCAGAATTCAGAGGAACTTTCAATAAAAAAGAAGGAGAAGAAAAGTTAATATCTGTAATAGATCTATTAAATTCCAGAAAATGCTACTCAAGAAGGTGCTTGAAATCCCATTCTCTATATTCCTGACTGTATAATCATCCAAAAAACCAGATTTGGAAATAACAAATAAACAACTTTCATAATGCAAATGTAAAAAATTGCATTTTTAAAAACTGGAATAACCACATAAATTGAACACCTAGAATTTGCAAATCACTTTTCATTCAAGATTTCATGGGCAATTTGACCAGCATTGTTGAGTTGTTGACTCTTTCTACTCAAGTGAATTCTTATTATAAACAATTCATACAAGTCAAAAAATGTGGGCTGAGGCTCTTTCATCCAAGGTCAGGCTATCCTAGTACTACCTGGCATTTAGAGGCATTTCTCCCTCAATCCTTAACTTTATTGCACAAATTTTCCATGTTCTACAAGATGCAGACAGAAAACTTTGTGCCCAAAAATTTGAGCCCATCATTACTAATTAGGGGCTCCCTCAACATCATACAAAATAAGATTTGAAATCACTGGATATGTTTCTTAAAAGTATTTAGATAGGAACACAAGAAAACATCAAAAAACTTATTAAAAAAACTGGCATGAATCTGTAGATTTTGAGGATGGCAAGTGAAAAAGCAAATAGCCTTAAAAAGTTTCTGTTGAGGAATACAGATCCTTCTTTTCTATGGGATTTGCTAAGGAATTTCTAAGGTCAGATTATCCCTGAAAAAAAAAAAAAGAATTTTTTTACATACAACTGAAGAATTTATTCAGAGGATTTGGTCTCTTCATTAATCCTATCTGGAAATAAGGAGATGTAATGTCTCATAAATTATAAAACAAGCATAGATTTTGAAGTGACGTGACTTTTGAAATGCTTTTAAGCTGTCAAAAACCCCTCCTAATTCTATTCATTTACAAGCAAAAAAAACCCCAAAACCAAAAATACAAACAAAAAAACAACAAAACAAATAAAAACAATAAAAACCAGACCAATCAAACTCACACTTCAGGAATAATTTATGAGCAGAGCATTTAGAGCCTGTGTGGAGGCGCAGAATTTTGCAAATCTGGGCAAAGACTAAGGATCCTGTAGTTCTTAGCTATTAACATAACACTTCAGCCCTTTAGTCCAAAATTTCCAGATGTTCATAAAGACTGTCAGGCTGCTCCAAGCCCTTCTGTCCTGCACAGATGGCAGAGTTTAAGTGCCCAGTGTGTGCACAGAGACGTCGTGCCAGAGCGCTCCCGCCCTGCCGCGCGCTCCTTGTGCAGCGCGGAGCTGCTCTGTGTGTGATGGAGCCCCTTGAGCTCCACACAAGATTATTTGTAGAGTCAATCTGCAACAAGGACATGTCAGATTGGCTGTGTTTGTGCTGGCTGCTTGCCCTGCACAGTTCTGGTATGTCTCTCCACGCTGGTATGTGCTGCATTTCCCAGGTGTGCAGGGTGGAAGCTGTCACCACACAGCCCCTCATCGCATCACGTGGCACTGGGGGTTTGTGCCACTTTTCAGGTCAAGGGTTGTCTGTGCCTCAGTGTTTTCACTTTCATCTCTTCTTTTCTGGCTCAAAATAGAATCCTGAGGACTTCATCCATCTAGAGACAAGTGGATATTTTATTGCTACTATCCCTTGACAGAGTAGTGCTAATTATGAGGATACGTCAAGCTTAGAATAACTGAAAGAAAATCCAAAAGCAATGTGCTAAATTAATGTGGAAGTGAAGGACATGGAGTTTATTTAACTTTCATGGACAATTAAGAACACATAGTTTTGAGCAGAGGTCTGAGTAGAAAACCAAACTAACAGCCAGGGTAACAAAAGAGCCCAGTAAGATTAAAGAGGTCATGATGCAGCCAAAGAAGAAATCTGAGAACCACTTGGAGTGTTTTAAAAACTGTGGCCAGGGATAATACCTTAAGAGCCCATTGATACCTGGAAAGATAAATATTGGCTTGGGTCACTTGTGTTTTGACTGTTCCTGCTAAAATGCTTTCAAGTGAAATACTGGTGTTTGTGTCTTGAGTAAATGGATACATCACCCACTGCTCAGAGTTCCCAGTTCCATTTCCCTGTCTTGGAAAGCTTTATGCTTTGAACAGCTTTCAGCTGGTGAGAAAAGGTAAATTTTGTGCCTATACTGGAGCACACAGCTATGACAATGTGTGAATTTTCCAGGTGTGGCAGATACAGATAGCAAGGATACATGGGACACAATGGGCCTCCTTCTATGTATAAGAAGCACCATTTCATGGTGCTTATGAAAGAACTCCAGCAATTAACATTTATGCTACTTAAAACAAAAAGAAGCCTTCAATGACAACTTTGGAAGGTGAAGAAAGGCCAAGATAAAAAGACTTGGCAGTTCCACAGATTAGATTGTCTATGGTTAAGCTAATTTTTTGAACTGTAGTCTCCAGATCCATAGAGACAATGTTTGTGTGCCTGTTTTTTCTAACTAAATTGAGAAATTATTTTTTCAGAGGCTCTGTCTTAGGTTCTATAAGAGAAAGCTGCTAAAGCACTTGGTATCATGTGTATATTCATGATACAGACAGAAAAATATGACTACTCATTTCTTATTGCAAAACTGCTAAATTTGTTTCCATAGTTTCTCAGTATAGAAATTCCATTGTTATCTTGATGGGTTTTTTAAGTATGACCATTTTCTTTGGGAAAAAACTCTTTATGAAACCGTGTTTCTTTTTTTTCAGGTACTTTTTCTTTTTCCTCAAACTTGTTTTCAAGCTAGAGTTCAACAGATTATTCAGAACAATATAGGCCATGCTACTAAAAATTCTTGATTAAATGTATCAATTATAAGCTTATAGTCAGTTATCCAGTCCAACAGATTTTTTTTCCCTGCCAACTGAAAATACACTGGGAAAAGTACCATGTCTAGACTGTGTGGTTCTCTGTGGGAGAGTGGGGTTTAATTTGGCAGAAATTAAGTGAATGAGATACTATCTGATCTAAAAGTGCAGAAAGAATAGCGTGCCCATGCATAATAAAGTTCATCACTCAGGTCCTATACAGCAGCAAATATTTGTACCTATGAAGAAATAAATGTGGTTGAAAAAGTTTCTGAGAGAGGTTTGCAGTTCCCTTGATTAGTACAACTATTTCTTCTTGGTACTGTTTGTTCTGCATATAAACCATACTTGGATTTCTGCACTCACTAGATGCTCAGCTGCTGTAGGTTCATCCCATCAGTACCATGTTTGCATGTTGCATGTCCTCACTTTTCTGGCTTGTTTTTACTGCAGTGAAGCTGCCCCTGATTTATGGTGCATGAGGGAAGGCAAAACAAGCACAGCACACACAACTTACTAAATGATTCATAATCACATGCCAGTGTTTTCTGTGAACTTAGTATTATTCTTTCAGAATGCTCCATTTCAGGGAGAAGAAATGAGAGAAGGAATTTGTCTTTAGAAAGATACTCAATAGAATGTGGTTTGTTCATTTGCTAGCAAGACTCTGGGCTGATCACATACACAGATATTCAAGTAATTTAATAGGAAGAGGGAAGACCTAAAACATGCTTTTTTCCCCTTTGATTTCAGTAGTAGTTCAAGCAATATATAAATCAAGATTTGCTTTAGCAAGTTCCTGTTTGCTTTCTATTCTCTCTCTGAAAATTACATTTTAGCTGTACGTGTTCCTTTGGGTTCCATTGTCAAAGTATGTCATTACAAAGGAAGAAATACAACCAGTGGAAGGAAATACTCTGGTGAAAAAATGATTTTGAAAGCCCAGGTTCAATATATGTAAACATAAATAGAAAATATTCCCCTGAATATTCCCCTGGAAACCTACTGGAATTGGAGGCCAATCACCTGCTGAAACCTGAGCTTTGCAATGCTGTCATATCACAGAAAACAAACAAGAGAGTAACCTACACCCCAGTCCCTGAGACAAAATACAATTTAGCAGAAAGTTGTGTAAATATGTGGTGAAACGTTGCAGTCTTATTCTGGATTGTCTATAAATCTTCTTGACCTGCTAAGTCCAGCCATAGGATTCAGTGCATACCTGAAAAAGCACAGAAGGTTTCACAAGGAAAAATAGAAGTACAGTAGAATTCAGCCTATTACTTTAAATGGACCTCACTGCAATCTCAGATCAGCAGTCCTTCCATAGAGACATCTGTCATTTCCAACACTGGATCTGCAGAAGCAATGTTACATTTTTTTAAAAAAAGAAATATCAAGAAATTTGAGTCAGACAGAGTTTCTTTCCTTAAACAAGGGCTGTTTGGGTGCTATGGATTATCTGCTAACCTGAGGGTGCAACCAAGGGTGTTCAGAACCCCTTGGGTGTGCCCGGTGTGGGACTTTTAGTTGTAGATCTTCATGTCCCTGGACTCTTGGAGAAGAGCCACCAAAGGCTGCTCTCCTTACTCTGCTCCTGGGATCCCTGCAGTGTCCCCATGGAAAACCTTCAACACTTCAACTCAACATCACCAAACTGCCAAAGACTAACGAAAGAAAAAGTTTGCACGCTCAGAGGTAGGATATTTTTTCCAGAGGGTATTTTTGGAACTGGATATATCTCCTATTCAAGATGCCCTTTGCCACTAACCACAGAAACAGTCTTCTAATACTTTCTTAAGTAGAAAAAGGCCCTTTGTCAGTGTATGTGCATCAAATAACACACTGTTCTCATCACTCAAATGGTGTGTATTACACCATTAAATGGCTGCAATACAGCATGAGATTTCACAGCCACAGACTGGTACTCTGTGTAGCAGCTTGTACTGCAGTTACTCAATTTATACGTGATTCCACACAGTGCTATCATCAGTCATTTCCTCCAACAATCAAGAGTATAGGCTAGGAAGAATAATTCTTTCCTCTCCAGAGATCCAAAATCTGAACTATAACTGGGGGAGTGTCCGTGCCAAAAGAAAGGCTGAAATTAGTTTATTCTGTGTTTTATTGCTATTAGATCTCACTACCTGTTCTAATTATTGTACTATTGTGTATTAATCCTATATTACTATTATTAATATTGTTCTTACTATATACTACGTCTCTTCTTATTATATAACTTAGGTTCCAATATATGTTTGAGACACAGGTAAATAATGCTAAGTTGAAATAGGAAACAATCCCTCAATTATTAAAATGGGTACTATTACCTTAAAAAAGATAATTATTTCACTGTTTCACTGTCTTGGAAAATCTCCCCATGTTTTATACTTTACTGGGGGTTTTGCTTCTTTAGGTTTTTTTGCATTACTTTTTCTGCATTGCTGGTTTTATTATCGAAGTCTCTTATAAATTCTACTTTCCCATGGGCTTTTGATGGTCCAGGTCAGTACTTCAAACTCTAAACCTGGGTAGATCAGGGTTTTGTTAAGGACATTGAGCGATTCATTCCATCAGGATTAGGAAATTATTGCATATTTATGTAGAGTCCTAAACCTGGGGCTGTTAGCTTGAGTTGAAGTGCAACTGGCTGTAGAGATAATCCAGTGCTGTGCTGAATTGAGACTTTGATCAGTCAACTTGGATGATCAGAGGAGAAATGAAAACCAGAAAAAAGGTAGCAGGATGAAAACAGTGAATGATAACAATTATGTTTGTAATGTGCCATTAAGAAACTTGGAGTTATGCTCATCACAGTATATAGTATTTCTTATGAGAGTTAATTAGAGGTTGATTTGTAATTCTTCAAATCTCTCAAAATGTTAATATTTTATAAGGTCTTTTCCTGCTGAAATGCCAACAAACCCTTTTCACTGTTATGCAAATTAAGGATATACAGATTTCCAGAGAGGAGGTAGCTTACTGACTTTCATTCTGTGAGTCTGTGGGGAAATAAAAACCCCAGTAATAATGTTGTATATGGAAAAGAGGGTAAGCAAAGAAACAAGCAAAAAAACAGCATGGAAAATACCTCTGGGTACTAAATAATTCTTCTTAACACTTTTATTACTTAGAGAAAAAAAACTAGCATACTTAAACATTCACACAAGTGCAAGATGCACCTGATTTCTCTAGACAGCTAACAGCTAATAGGCAAACATGTAAGGCTTATAAATACAAACACAACAAACAAAATCCAGATCCATACTCACAAGCTGCTGCTAATATACAAGCTATTTGATTATATATTTCACTCAGGTCTTTGAGATTTTTATCCCTGCACAAACATGAGTTTGAGTCTCGATTTTCAAGCAATGATGTGTTTAATTATACCTACCTTGGTCTTCTTTGTGTTGTTTGTCCCCCCCTGCCATGCCCAAGACTAGCACTGTGACCTAACAGCCTTCTGGGGTTGAAAACCAAAATTGTATCTTTCCAGCTGCACATGGAAGACCTGACTCCAGCCAGCTTCCTAACACTTGTCAAATAACTGTACATGGGAGAAGGATACAGCTCCCAGCAAGGACAAACCTCCACAGCCACAAAGGGAAAAACAGTTTTCCCTTGTGCTGAGGACTTGGTGGTGCTTTTATTGCTACTTCCCACACATCTGTGCACTGCAGAATCCCTCATCTGTGTGCATGGATGATTTATCAAGTATGTTTGTTAGTTTTTTTTACCAAGAAGCCTGTTCTGCACTTGAAAATGCTCTGAAAATATAGGTTATTTAAAAAAACACAAATTTCACAAATTATTAAATTTCAGTGGTGACATAATGCACTGTGGAATAATTCAAAAGATGTCTTACCTATAGTGTGCAGGTAATAATGTCTGTACCACAGACAAAATCAGTATGGATGTTCTTGTATGCACAGGATATTGACCTTGATTCAGCAAATTTCTTTAGTACATACAGAACTTAACCATATGAATAAACCCTCTATGAAACTAATCATAACTTTGAAATTAGACATCTGTTTAAACTGCTAGCTGAGTCTCCCAAGAGAATTAAAAAAAAAAAAGGAGCTTCCTTTCATGGCTGCTTTTCTTATGCAATTATTGCACTTACAGAACAGGATTCAATTCTTTCTAGAATGGTAATGTTTTTAGAAGTCTCTTTCCTTGCTTCATGATTGTACTGTAAAGATGCCAACATACTTAGTAAATCGAGATTAAAACCAAAACTCCTGGTGCTTGCAGAACTATGTTTACCTGTATTTACCAAGCTTTTTGTGCCTTTGTTAATGTTATGAAGTAGACTAATGGACAAGGGTGTGGAATCAATGTTTTCTGAGCTGCAGCAGTGTGTATCTACTGAATAATTTGTTTAGGCCAGCTTTACTGGCAAGTACTTCTCTTCATCCCTAAGGAAAATGAAACTGCTTCCACTACAAAAAAACTATTGAAATTACTCCTTAGTTTGTAATTAATTTCTGGGTTTTGTTAGAGAAATCCCAAACTTTTTACCAGCTTTTCAAAAGCCAGATGTTCCTGGCAAAGGAGCGTGTTCTCTGAGCCACAGCTGATTGAAGCCATGCTGGGCTGTTACAATCCTGTTTTGTCTTGCTTTCCTAGCCAAAAGAACCCCAGGGTCACTAATTGTCCTGATAAACATCTCCTCTGAACCTTTTATTATGAAAGCAAATAATAAATAAAAAATGACCTACCATTCTAAAGCATAAAACAATGTGCAATAGTGCTACTGCTCATTAAAAAAATCACTTTGGCTTATATCAAATGATTAATCTTTAAATACAATTTTATGACTGCAAAAATATAAGCAACAAAGGAAAGTTTGGAAAATGTAAGGGGAAAACACTTGGTCCTTGAAAACTTAAAGTGCAAGACCAAACCATTTTCCAAGAAATACAGCAATATAAACTTGCTCATCATACATCTTTTCTGAAGATTTATATGGAAAAAATATTTTGAATAGTATAGATACATTTACAGCCCAAATCAGGAATTGAAAGTCATGCTTATCAAAAAGAAATATATCATTCATAAAATGTAGAATTACATCTACTCTCTCATCAGGGATAGTATATCATGTATGTTTATTTATGTGCACCTATTTAATTTATGATTATAACTAATGGGTCTGCTTTCACATTCATTTTGTGTTTCTGTAGCTAAAGGTTCAGCCAGCCTAATGTAAGTAAATAGAATTTATGCATATCTAATCTGGGTAATAACCAATTTTCCACTGATGTGAATATCAAACAGGTAAGCTCACACACTTTTTTCTTTACCATAGTGTATGGTAAAGATAGTGGATATGATGAACAATTTAAGTACTAATGAAATTAAAATATGTATAGTGGATATGATGATCAATTTAAGCATTAATGAAATTAAAAAATAAAATGTATCCAGTGAATCATGATTTCACTCTTTTAACAGTGTAACAGATCTGTGAAGATGTAGGTGCCATAAAGACATGTAGATGCCTTAAAATGAGACAGTTCTCATTACCAAATTAGTCCTGCCATACCCTTGGCACTTGAAAAGTCTTGGGGTAGGGCTGCTGTCCTACAAGTGCCAACACTGTGAAGGTAACCCTGACCTTCTGCATAAACCACCTCAGCAGAAGCGCGTTGGCGTCGCGAGCGAACCCCGCGAGAGCCCTCCAGGGGTGATTAATACTGAGTCAGGAGCCATAACTCTGATGAGCCTTTAATACAGTAAACCAACAGGAGCAGCTAAGGGCATTGTCTGAGAGAAACGGAGAGGAATTTAATCAAGTTGCTAATATACTTTGACCGGGACTCTCAGGTGCTCTTAAATGGAAAGACAGTCTTAAAAGGATTGAGACATTTCAGCTTATGGCTCTTAGGGGGCCAGTTACTCTTACAACCCTGCTGAAAACAGAGAGTAGTGCCTTGGTAAGCATCTATCACTTCTGCAAGAAAAAAAATGATATTTTGCATTCACTTCATTCAGTTTGGGTTATATGTTGTGATCTGATGAAGGACAGAGGGCAGAAAGGCTGTGTTCAGAAGACTAATGTGGTTTAGCAAAGTAAATTTCCCCTCCTACAGTCAGTATTCCATGGAGAGTCCTGCTCAGGGAATATTCAAGCTACAGCCTCCTCCCTATTGCTAAAAAAGATTTTGCAACTGAACAAAAGACACCAATGGGTACTGTGCAGGCAATGCATTGCTTTTAAGACTGAAAGCACTGGAATCCTGAAAAGGGACAGCACTGCACATCCAGAGCCCTGGCACTGATCTGCGATGCCAAAAGCTTATGGGCTAACATAATAGCTGCATTCATTTATACTTATTAACTAATTGTACTTGGATTTGAATGCCCAAAGATGAAATACTCATATTATTCCATGTTGGCAACAACATAGTGGCATAGAAAAGAATTCAGATCTGTCAGGGGCCCTGAACTACATTAAACCAGACATATTTTGTAAATCCACTGACATGTCTTCACTAATTCAGTGAGAAAATATATTCAGACATGTAAAACCAGCCAGCAGTCATTCACTGGTACAGGCGGTATGTGGACAACAGGCAAACCTAGAGACACTTTCTAGAGCATTCTATGCCTTTTGTTAGAAGGTGTTATCAATCCCAATAGACTGTGAATGAGAAGGGGATTTTAAAACAGTTCTATTTCTGTTCTTGGAGTAATTTTCTAATTAAATTGCTACATCTTAATCAAATTCTTTCATCCTCTTTTCCAATGAACACCTTGTTGGTATCTTTAGAGTACCAATGACTCACCGCTTTCTAAATACAGCATTGTCTCAAAAAATAATTTTGCATATTGAATTATGAAACATGTACTGAAGTCAGTAAGTGTTAAAGTCATTGGCAAAATTTTCCACTAAGATCTACATTAATTGAGCTCTATGCAAGCAGTCTCCATGTGACTTCTAAAATATTCCAATAATATTATAGAATGAGTTAGACATTGCTAGAAGGTACGTGTGGGCTGGATACAAAGCTTTTCAATATGCAATTAATAGTGAAGAAATAACATTTGTAGTATTTTCTTAATGGAGTAAACTGGATTCTGCACTACTCAGTGGGAAATTTCTGGTCTTTCCCAAGGAGGATTTTCAGTTCACAGTTGTAGGGTGTTGAAGATTAGCATGGCAATAAGAAATAGTCTGGGACAGTGATGGATGGCTATAGAAACATTGGCAGATAATGATTTTGTTCACTGTGCAAGTCCAAATCCTGAAAGCACTATATGAGTATACAGCTTCTCTACCACAGGCAGCCTCACCTGCTGCAAAACAGGTGTCCACTGAAGTAAACCTAGTCAGAGATACTCCAGTGATTACACTCTGATAGATATTCACATATTGTGATGAATGTTTTCTACAGGTGTGCCAATGCAATAGATGCTTGTGTTGGCTCTAGTAAGTGCTGACTTTTCAGTTTCAAATAATTTCTAATGATGTTTTGTTTTCATGTTGAGCAATCTGACACATAAAATCAAAGTATCTGTGAGGGATTTCTTCTAATTTTACATAGGAAAGGGAGAGAAGGTATAGATCAGGTTGGTAGGACCAATATTTTGTGTTCTGCAAAAAAATGAATTAAAAAATGTGGAAATGAATTTTGGATTAAATTCAGTGATTCCATAAATCATCAAAATGGCATACAGCATCAGCAAAAATAATTCCTGCTGAGCAGACTGTTAAGAAATTAGCAGAGATTCTAGAAATATTTCTTTGCAAATATACCAAGAGCTGAATGAAATCTGGTTCTTGCTGCCTCTGCAGAAACAGAAGAGTTTCTCTCTTCAACTACATTGAATAAATAGGGCCATGAAAATAAATTAGTTTGAATGTTTATCTTCCCACTGTCCACATAAATTTTATTTTATCTATTTTGATTTTTAGAGGTAACAGATTATCAGATTGTGTTTAAAGCATATGATTTCTGCAAGGAAAGGTTAGACTGCAGCCAAAACAAATCATCTCTCAGTCATGCCTGCCCAGGGATATACAAATTGTTTGCAGATGGGTTCCTTGTTTGCAACCAAGGAACCTGAGAGTAACATTATACACAATGGTGGATGTCACATTTCTACACAGGATTTCAGTTTCCTGAATTTCTTGATCATTTATAAATTTTGCTCCCACATCTGACTCTATCACCATTAGGAGCAAAGACTCACAACAACAACAACAATAATAATAACAACATCTCAAAGCTGCCTTCAATTGAACAGTCTGGTTCAATTCATAATTTTATCCATTTAAAATCAACTTCCACTTTTGCAGTATATCAAAGGGATTAATGTGTATCTTGAATTACTTACCTGTACTAAAGGTGTGTCAAAAAATCATTCAGAGGTCATTAAAAAAGTTTAAGGAGAAAAGAATCATAAATATGTTAAGACATGAAGCATTTTAAGCAGGATAGACAGCTGAGCCATTATAGGCAGTCACAGGATCACAGAATATGCTGAGCTGGAAGGGACCCACAAGGATCATTGAATTCAGCTTCTGGCTCTGCACAGGACCTGAGAGTATTGTTCAAATTCATCTTGAATTTTGTCAGGCTTGGTACTGTTACTACTTCTCTAGGGAGCCTGTTCCAGGGCCCAAATATTTCACTCATATTTTTTTATAAAAGTAGATATATATACACACCTAAGTTCCAGAGTCTTTTGGAAGAATACTGGTTTTCTCTCCAATTTTCATATGTGTTCTAGACTGTGATCAAGTGCAGTGATCACACATGATTTTCAAAGTGTTTTTCTATCTGTGTCATTAAATCCTCCAAAACAAAGTAAATTTCCTTCTGCCACAGAAATGCATCAACATGCCCTATCTGAATAAGCCCTGTATATCAGAGGAAAATAGAGAAGCCTCTGGAAGGACTTTGGTCTGAAAAGTACGGATGTTTAAGGACAGCAATCACTGGTTTTGAAGTAGATAAATCCTAAGAGTGTGGTCTATGTCCTGAAGTTTGCTAAGACACAATCTTAAATGAATGGGACTCTCAAGTTGCTGGAGAAGCATCTGTAATCACTGGCATCATCTGGAATGACTCATTGTGCTGCCTGTGGATCCTGCTGTGGCAACAGCTGCTCACTCTGGTTGAACAGGTTCTGCAGCCTTGTCTAGGGGAATGTGATCATGACAGCTCTGTCCCTGATGCCTGCCCAAACTCCTGTCTCTGGATTTCCCCTGTCTGAGCAATGCCAGAACATTACCTCTCCACATCCCTCCATTTCTCTTTGACATCCATGAGGGTTTGGACTAATGCTTGCTTAAGCCTTTGGGAAGACTGATTGGAAGCAAGTGAATGGGAGACTTCAATCATCTTTGATCAGCAAAAGCAACTGGTGCTACTCAGTACTGCCAGCATGGATTGGGCTGGTGTGTGGCCAGGTAGAGAAACAGAAAGCTCACCATCATGTCAGTTTGATAAATTGGACAGAAGTTACAGCTCTTCCACTGTACAGACTAGGTGTGCTCTGCAAAAGGGAATCAGCATTCCCAAGACCAGAAGAATAAAGGAAGAAAATGGATTGAAAGAGAAAACAAACCCTCAAAGCTTCAATGAATATGGCCCATCATGAGGGTATAAATTCACAACAAGAACTAGTGTGCTAGCAATGCTCTTAGCATGCTCTGGAGCTGTCCTACAGCTTGACTTTCTTCCAGTGTGTTTTATCTAGAGATTCAAAAGAATATCTAGGTCTGAAAGCAAAAAATCTATGAACTTGAGAAAAGCTATAGTAACCTGATTAGCATGACATTCGTTGTGTTGTGCTTAGTATGCAGAGTAAGATGAATCTGCTCTTCATTTTATCAATCCCTTCAGGTGTGACTTGTGTGAGGAACCTACTGAAATTTGGCTTTCAGTTGTGGTTAGGGAGTAACTCAAACATCAGTAAAGATCAAAACAAAACCTCCAAACCAAGCAACCAATCAATAAAGAAAAAAAACCAAAAAAACACACCATATCCACCTACATGTTTGTATGTATCCATAGTTACATGTATATGTATGGTTATGTATACAGAAACATCTATATGAAAATAGATTTAAAATAAGTATTTCCTCATGCTACTGGAATCTGTATCAATTAATTAGCTATAAAGCTCTCTAATCTTGCACTAAACAGGAAAAAAGTATGAGCCAGGATGATTTAGACAACTAAGCCAAAAGAGACAGGGAGAAGAGAAATGCAATTGGCAGGAGCTACATTTTAGTTTTCTTGATACCATGAGTGAAATTTCTGTTCTAAAAATAAGAAAATAATTTTTTAAAAGAGCTATTTAAATTAAAACATGGCTTGGTCAAGTACCAGCAACTAAATGAAAAATTAAATGGGGGGAATTTGAGGACAAGCCATTTTCAAGTGACACAATCTTGCTACCTTGTCACTTTTCTGGGGTGATAAAGTCACTCAGCATTTCAACCTTTCTCAGGAATTACAGAACTTTTCCTTTTTGGTGAAGCTTTTGGGCACATCTGCTGTCAGGTGCTATTTCCCTTACCCTTCAAACCTAAAATACAAAATAATTAAATAAAGGATGGAAATGAATTTCTGTCTTGAGTGCAAGTTTCTGGAGAATATTGAGCTCAATTAGATTCTCACTGACCACATGCACGAGCCATGAGGAACACAAGCAGCAGAGTGACTGAAAACAGTGTAAACAATACAGTGAATTGTGGGATAGATGTGGTTTGGACTTTTACTTCCTTAAACCCACCACACATGCATGCAAGTACAGGCTTTTTCATGAAGCAATAGTTGAATGTCTAAAAGACATATATATAGATATATATATTTTTTTTTGTCTGCATATAGATGTATATATACATGTACAATTCATAATGTATTTATGTGTTAAAAATGGCTTTCTAATTAACTATTAGTAACTTCCACATATACACCTACTGATTTTATTGTTTTTTCTCTCATTCATATATATACTTATTTAACACTCCACAGTTTCTTTTCTTTTCTTCTTTTTATTTTTTTTTTACCGTGTATTGGAGGCATTGTGAATTGAATACAAATCTTACCTTATCTTTGTAAGGTAAAACAAGGCTATTGTTCTTCTGACACTTCGATCATAATATTTCTCAGACTGGAAACACATAGTTTTCCATATGATTAAAGATATGTCAACAACATTTATTTAAATGTTATCACTACATTAGGCTAGCATCAGGATAATAGTTAGGTCTGATTTATAGAAGCATGACATACAGCCTTTTTCAGGAAGAGTTTTTCTTAGCAATACTATACAATACATCATTTTAATGTGTACAGTTCAGTATACATATCTATCCACTACTACCTTGATACTCTAGGTAGCTTATTGCAATTAATTCTATCCATTATTAGGAATAATGATTAACTAATTTGTAATTATCAGATATTCAGATCTATTTTTATGTAACTCTTGTTATAGTATTAATTAAAATTAAAGCCAGATTCATGTGAAAATTTGCATAGAAAAAAGAGGAACAAAATTAACCTCCGATTAAGGTAGACTTCTGAAGCAAAGAACGCCAACATTTATATTCTATTTTGTTCTGAAGTCTTAATCTGTGCTCTAAGGCTGCACTGAGGTCAGTAAATATACTTCCCTATGTGTCCCAGTGCTTGAATCCCCAACTGTTTAGACAGCTGATGTGGTGAGATGTAGCTTTTTCCTTTCCATTAAAAAACTGGGTGCTCTTCTATCAGCCACATTGGATACAGCCTAAACAGTGTCAGAGACCAAACTGGCACTGCTTCAAAAAGAAGAAATAAATGTTTTATCCCAGTAGAAAATATTAAATATTTTCCCTCCAAATACTTTGGCTGTATTTCCTGATTTTGCAGTTGCCTTATCTGTTATTCAAGCAATAATATTTGCAATCTTTATTTGTACAATGCCTGCTTAACACAATGAAATATTGACCTTGGTTCTTCTGTCAGCAAAAAAACCCCAATATAATAATGGCTAACAATAATGAGAAAATTAGCTTGTCTTTTGAATTGAAATATAAAATACAGATATGTCTGTCTTATTTGGTGGGGACAAAGCTCAGAACAAAGTTTGGAAGGAAAAAAAGGAAGCAAGATCTTAACATGTCCATCTGAATAGACATAGCAATGTGAGAAGCTTCTGCAGTGAACCTTTACTAAGGAAAGTCCTTCTCCTTCTCTCTCCATCAACTGTCTGGGTGCAGACTAAATAATATTGACACAGAAATCCAAAAGTCCACTTTCACTTCAATATAGGTGACTGGAAAAAGTTATGTTAACCAGCAGAGCTGTGACAATGTGCTGTGCACAGAATATCTTCACAGAATAAGTGAAAAATTCAATGCCCATTACTGAGAGAACTGAAGGAATATATAATTCATACATATGTGACTGGAAGTTGCTTTTATGTCCATGATTCCAGAAGGGAAAATGTATGTTAATAATATGATGAAAATGAGGAACAAGAAGGAACAAGAAAAAGAATGAAACTGTGTCTGCTTGCCTCCCACTAAAAAAAAGAATAAAAAATAATAAAACAAACAAACAAACAAACAAAAAATAGCCTGATAAAACCTGATTTTAAGTAAGTGGTATGGCAACACTTGGCAGAAGTATGGTTTTAGCACAACCCACATTCCAATATGAACTAGAAACCCTGGCTTTGCTTCTGACTCACATAGAGAATGAATTCTGAAGACTGGCTTTATTTTTTGTGTTTCATTGATCGTTTCAGGTCCATCTGTCTTTTCCCTCTCATCTGTGCAAAGCAGGGATTTTGCTATGGTTAGCAATTTCTTTAGGATACATTCACAAAGGCAGTGAGGTACTTCCCTACTACTTGCCACTATACATCCATATTTTTTTCAGTCACATAAGCTTATTATCATCTTTGCCATTTTTTTTTTCATAGAACTGAGTCTTCGCAGCAGCATTCAAAGGGAATATTTGATAGTTTATCAATTTACTCCAAAATTTCCAGTTTTTATTTCTAGGGTAGCATCAGGCTATCCAAGTTCTACTCCATACCAATTTTGCTTCTCAGAACAGATGTGCTTCTAATTAGAAATTAGGAATTGAATAGGAATAGGAAATTAGGAATAGGAAATTAGGAATGGAATAGGAATTGCATTTAACCTGCATTTCCTATTCAGGTACATGGGAGGACTGTCTATCATGGGAAGGACCCCAAACTGGGGCTGTAGAAAGGAGTGGCAGAGACAAAGCATCATGAACTGACCTTCAGCCCCATTCCTCACAGCTCTGCACCTCTGGGGGGGAGGAGGAAGAAGAGTCATAAGTGAATTTGAGACTGAGAAGGAGGGCTGAGGAGAAGGTGTTTTTAGTTTTGTTTTTATTTCTCTTTATAGCACTCTTATAATTTGGCAATGAATTAATTTTCCCAAGTGGAATCTGTTTTGCCTGTGATGATAACTGGTAAGTGAGCTCCCTGTCCTTACCTTAATCCTTGAGATTTTTCATCATATTGCCTCCCCATCTTGCTGATGAGATGGTGATAGAATCTCTGGCAGACAGCTAATGTCAAGCCACTACAGCTCAGAAATATCCAGATCTGATTACAGTAAATGACATTTCTGGAGACACCTAAACTTACGGTTGATGGAAAAACTGAGATCTGATGAGCAAAAAGTGTCTGAAAACTGTACAAGAAAGCTTAGGTAAATTTGGGAATTGCTACTAGAATTTGCAAACAGGATGTGACAGAAAAGGAGTTTCCAAAATTGATTGTGACATTAGACTTTCTTCCTGCTTCTAAGGTGAAAACTAAGTAAATACTGCAAATTCCCTGACTACCTCTTCAGTTTCCAGAATGTTTCAATGTGTGAGTTTTGCATGTCTGCTGTACTAGCCAGGTGGCTTTTAACTGTGAAGGAAAGCTGATAGGTATCTATCATTAGGTTAAGGGGCTGTAAGGGCAGCAAGCATAAGCAACCCACATCCCCAAATACAGGAGTCATCGCAGGTTTTAATGGCTGAAACTCCTCAACTTCCCTCTTGTGTCACTGTTCTCTCTAAAATACAAGCTTTACATGTTTAACAGTGTGATATTTTGGGTTTGCAAAGGAGTTTTTCACAACTTGAGCAATTTGCAGTTAATTCAGCAAGTGTGTGGCTTCCTCAGTGTTTTACATTTCTTGGACTGGACTGTGCAGGGATTTGAGTCTCTGGCTGGTCAGCTGGTATAAAAAAAACAATGTTTTTGCTGGCTGGCCAGTGAAATAAGGATCTGATTCAGCTGCAGGGAGAGCCCCTGGCTGACTGGCTGGTGGCAGAAGTGCACAAGACTATTTTCAGTATAGGAAACACTTTTCTTAGCATAAGCACAGGATCAGCTCCTGTTATTTGACATGAGCTGATCTATGCCACATATAAATGAAGAAATTTTCTTATTGAAGCAAAATCCTAGATAAATTCTGAATACCACAAAATTTTAAAGCCTGAAAGGACTACATGTGTTGCTTATGAACCATCCCACAGTCGATCATGACTGTCTTATATACAAGTTTTAAATTGTGAAGACTTTAGTCTTCCAGCTGGGGAGTGTCCCTTAAAAGTGACCAGGAGTTGTATAGAACATTGTGGAATTAGTTAGAAATCGAAGCAAGTACCTATATATTAAGAATATTTTGATGGTTCTTGAGCTATTTTATACCACTCAACTTGAGATACAGGGAGTTATAACCTCAAACCTAATTAGGCCACTTGTATGGGTGAAAAATGAGAGATTCAGTCTTGTATTTCATGAGAAAACAAATTCACCTCTGTGTGATAACATGTCTTGTGGGCAAATTAGCTGATTGACCCCAACTCACTGCTGACTTCTGTGGGAGTTAAAGACAGTGATCCCTCTCTAAAACCCAACATTCAAAAATTTACTTTAATGGGTTTTCCCCAGTAAAAATAGATGTGAAATAAGTCTTGTGTATTGCAGATAAGCTGTGCTAAATACCAAATGTGAGCATAATGAAACAGCGTAGAAAAATCCTGTCTGCTTTAAGATTTACCAAAACAGGAACTTAATATTATGTATGGCAAAAGCACCACTTAATTTTCAGTATTAAAAGAAGAAATATTTGAGGCACACTGATTAGGCTTTAAGTCTCATCATCTTACTCTTAAGAAAAACCCTGTGCAAGTAGACAGCTTGTTTCATCATCAGACGTGCTGCTGATTAAAAGCAGGAATAGCCCAGGAAGTATTGTGTAAAAGCCTCCACTTCTCTGTAGGTGAACATAAGTCTTTGGTCTGTCATAACTTGGAATAAACAAATGTGAGCACTTGCAGCAAAGAACCTATTAACTGTCTTGAATTTCACCACACAATTCACCAGGCATCTCAGAGAGACTGAGATTTGTTTTTTTTTTTTCCTCCTTATCTACTCTCAGTTTCCCAATTTTAAAGAGATTAGCCAAAGGGTAGCATTTTACAATGTCAGTATTGATAAAGATTGACTTTCTTTCTGTAGAACTCTTCAAATTTCTGAAAGCTGTTTTTAAACAGTGGTTAAATAAGCAAAAATTTTAGTATAGATCTCCAGACACCTGATCATGTTTAAAGCTAATTAAACTGCACACTCAAGATATAAAACAAAAGTCATGTCATTAATGTGCAAAGGGGAAAAAGATCTGCTTTGGTCATCCCTGAATTGGTCAGACAGTTAGATTAGATCATCACTTGAGTTCTTGTCTAGCCAAATAATCCTACCCTATCCTATCCTATCCTATCCTATCCTATCCTATCCTATCCTATCCTATCCTATCCTATCCTATCCTATCCTATCCTATCCTATCCATCATCTCACATAAAAGATATGGTGGATTTTCACAAGTCTACCTAAAATCTCCTGATTGCAAATCTTTCCTAAAAAAAAGTTCATCTCTAATTAGTAAATTGTTGTTAGAGTTTTCAATTATACTACTGGATTTTTAAATCATAGAATTAAGGTCGTTGTCTTCTCAAATGTATCAAGGTCAAGCAATATCTAAGAGTTTTAGAGAAGCTATTACTCTAGGAGTATAATGCATAAAGATATGCTGTAAGGTGTCAGACAACTTTTTAAAGTCAGAAAACAATCATGGAACCTGTACTGTCTGTAAGGGCAATATAACCAAACTTTCTGAAAGCATGTCATTGGGAGTTCTGGACAATCATTCAAAATTGACTTTGACAATCTAAATAAGGAAACTTCATCTTTTAAAAGATTTCTAAATTGAGACCTACTTTTGTCTGTTTACCTCTATTCATTAATTAAATGGTCTTGTATTTGATCTCAGGCCAGCTTAGCTTCTGTAACCACTTTCCACAAAATAATGCTGAAATTTTATTTGTTTATTAATTTTATTGCTTAATGTGAGAACTTGCAATATTAAAACTTCTCTGCCTGAGACCTCAAGCAGTCACATTGCTGCAGGGTGAGAAGTTACCACGAGCTGGCAAATCCACAATAAATATCTATTTGAATGCTCTTAGCCTGTGGCAAATGCAGCATAATTTAAGTTAGCATGAAAGAAGGCTAGGAAAACTCAATTTATTTTACATTTGCCATGGGCTAAAAGAATTCACAGTGGACAGTTCCTGTAGATCAGCTGCTGTATTTATGAAAGCAATTCTTTTGCCAGTATGACTGGTGTGAAATCAGGGAACAATCAGGATAGAAATCTGTAATTCTGGTATTGCAGGACACAAGTACCCAGGTAGTCTATGAAGTCATCATTCTCTTAGTAAGAAATACTAGAAAAAATGTATTAGATGGGAAGAAAAGGAGTTTTGGAGAAGAGTTGTTTGTGGTGGGTATTGTTAGGTTTTTAAGTGGGGCCAGAATAGTTCTTACATTGCCAAGCAAACATAAGAAAAACAAAAACAAAACCACAGACATCGCTTTTGACATTTCAAGTAAAATTACAGATTTATAAGTGTAATGAGTGGAATTGTATAAAATGCCAACTTTTCCTTCCTGGAAATCGATCGAAATGAGCCAGTGATTTTGCTTGGAGCAAAGGTGTGTTCTGTTAAGTGTCTGTTTCTTGGTTCTCTTAGTTTTGCTCAGCACTGCACAGCCACTTATTTTCAACATGCTCTTGAAGTTAGAGCCTACTGAAATGTAAAAATAGGGCAGTTGTCACCTTTCTTGACATTGTGTAAACACATTCTTAATGAACAGATCAGATAGATGATTCTATAGAAAAAATTCTATAATGTGAGGTGAGGCAATGTAATTTTGTTTGTAGGGGGCCATGAAGATGGCTCAGAGGGCTGGAACACCTCTCCTGTGAGGACAGGCTGACAGAGTTGGGATTGTTCAGCCTGGAGAGAACAGGAGAGAAGATTCTGGAGAGATCTTATGGCATCTTCCAGTACCTAAAGCAGGCTTACAAGAGATCTGTAGAGGGACTTACTCCAAGGGCAGGTGGTGAAAGGAAAAGGGACAATGGCTTTAATCTGAAAGAACAGATTTAGTTTAGTTATAAGGAAGAAAGTCTTAGAGTGAGGGTGGGGAGGCACTGGAACAGGTTGCCCAGAGAAGCTTTGGGTGCCCCATCCCTGAAAGTGTTCAAGGCCAGGCTGGATGGGGCCCTGAGAAACCTGGGATAAAGAAAGGTGTCCTTGCCCATGGCAGAGGGGCTTGGAACTAGAGGATATTTAATGCTCCTTCCAACCCAAACCATTCTGTAGTTCTGTGATTCTATGACAGTAAAACCCCTTTGGTTAAACAGTTTTTCTCATGTTTTTCATCTCCTTTCTGTACTGTACTTACAGTGAGAGTTCCTCTATGATGCTTAAGTGTGGATCAAATTTTCAAATTAACTGGTAATGTTCATCTATCACAGCAGACACATGCAACTCTAAGGTGTTGGTCTCTTCTATATACATATTGTATACATAGGATATCGTGTAAGCATACCAGAAATTAAAGGAGGTTTTAAATACTATGAACAAAAAGATGATATGGTTAGAGAGACAGAGAGGTTAAGAACATGAGAAATGCCCCCCACCTTCTGCTAAACTGGTAGGCAAATTACTGCTGAGCACCACCAAACACTGTAAATTATGTTTGGATTAAAGGTATTTCAATTTCAGCCTCTCAGGGAGTGGACAAAACCAGTTCAACCATCTAGGACTTGTACCTATAGCATACTTCTAATCTCTCTGCGTTTCAGTTTCCTAGTCTGTATAAAGACAATATTATTTCATTAACCCTGAAATTTCAAAAAAAGTTCAAAACCCTGCATATTTGCTATGAAAGAGCAAAATGTTCAATGAAAAAAGATGATTCTATCCAAGAATGAGAAGATAACTGCCAGGCTGTTGAGAAACAGTCATTTTTCTGTCTTTTTCTGCAGCTATTTATCATTCAGTGTGTGACAGCTTCAGCAGGACATAGACAGTCCCCTCAAACTGCAACATCCATAAATGAATGTTTGCAGTACTTTCCTGGATACAAAGATTATCCTCGAGCAAGGAGAAATGATGGCTGAGATACCTCACCTCCTGATGTGAGTAAATAAGCTATTTGTCACTTGAGTGAGGACTGGTTGGGAACATAATACAACAGCAGGGCTGGGGGTTGGGAATGGAGGGAAATGTCTTGCTACAATTTAAATACAAGCCCACAGAGCAGGGAGAAATTAAGTAAATCTGCCCATTTAAAATTTTCTGTTGGAAACCAGGAGGCTGTTTTCACCTGCTGCAGGCTGTATTTTGGAAATACCTACTTATTTGCCTAAATCTTTTAAAATAGTCTTTAAAGGATTCATGATGTAAGTTTAGCTATATGATTTGAAGTTAAATTTGGGGACAGTCTAACTTCTAGTTAATCATGATGATGTGGTGGCTAGAAAGTAGGAAAAGAACTGAGGATTTTATGTGTTTCACATCTATTTGTTCTAGTACAGTTAAGGCATTGGCAAAAGCAGGATACTGAAAAGGATGATATTCAAGCTTGATTTTGTCAGTTTTTCCACCCCAAACTTCTCCAACAGGAGTGGTTTTCACAGGCTACAGCTCTTCACAAACTGCTCTGGTATAGATTCTTTTCCTTGGGCCTCAGTCCTTAAGGAACACACTGCTCCAGCATGGGTCTCCCATTTTTCCTGCCAGAAAACTTGCTCCTGTGTGGGCTCCTCTCCGTGGGGTCCCTCTCAGGCTGCAGCCTCCTTCATTGCACCTGCACTTCCTTCAGATCCCCCTGCTCTGGTTTGGGATCCTCCAAGGGGTACTGTATGGATATCTGCTCCTCTGTGGTTCTCCATGGGCTGAAGGGAAATGCCAACTTGTTTTGGTTTGAAATGACAGATGTCTGCTAAGGAAGGCAGAAGCCTCCCTTGAAACGGAAAATGTAAACCCCTTCCCTCTGAATTGTTAGTTTTTTAATTAAGGGGCTCTCAGGCAAAGATATGGGATTACGAATAGCAGTTCTTTATTAGGAAAAAAAATAGAAGAAAATATAAAAATAAAAGTGCAGTAATACAAAACAACACTGTCAGAGTCAGAATATGACCTGACACCCTGTGGGTCAGGGTGTTGTTAGCAGTCCCATTAAATGGTGGCTGCAGTCCTCCTGGAGTGACAGATGTGGTTCTGTTGGAGCAGTGACCCTGTAGAAGGGTGGAGTTTTCCTCTGAAGGTGCAGTGGTCTTGTAGATGGGTCTGGTCTTCCTCTGGGAATCCAGTGGGAAAAGGCTGTCTCTCTTGTTCCAAATCTCAGATCATATCCAGGTAGGAAGGCTTGGCTCCTCCCCCAGGGCAGAGCTTCTCCCAGTGGGATGATGTGATTTTATCAGTCATACAGTGGCACTCAATGGCCCATGAACAGAAGATATTTCCCAGAGGGAGGATGGATCGTGGAAGAGATAAAGGAAACTGCCCCACCTGGTTTTACCAGGGGGCCCATTAACAGAAGAGAACTGCCCCGCCTCTAACAGAAGGCAATAGAATGCACACCCCTGGCCACATCTTGCATTTGCAGCCTAAGACAGAACTCCACCATGGTCTTCTCCAGGAGGCAAGGGAACCTTTGCTCTGGTACCTGCACCATGTCCTCCTCTATGTCTGGCAAAAGCCAGCTCCAGACACCTCTCAAACACTGCCCAGTAGCCCCAGTCAGACCCTGGGCACCTTCATCCAGAGCTCTGCAGTCCAGTGACGCCCTGCCTTAACAGTTCATCTCATTGAAAACCATGGGAATACTTGTGAAATAGGTTTCCAAATATCTTTATACTGGAGACAATATAAAGATGAATTCCTTCCTTTAGAGTAACAGAGAAAAGTACTTTGCTGCAAGACAAATACAGCTTAAGCCAATGTGATTATATCTTCAGATGAACAAAAACAATGAAATGTGGCCCTATATTAAATGAAAAATTCTCTTGGATAAAATTTTAAAAATATTCTAGGGACGAATCTAGAAAACTCTTCACATTTTTCATCCTCCCTCATTTCAAAGAACAAATCTTCTTCTACCTTTGTTGATCCTCAAATATTTATTGCATCTGATAGTGGTTCTCTAAAAAGCAGATGATCATCTCTTTGGGACATGTGCCAGACTAGCAATATCCCAAAAACTTAGGTACATAAGCCTTATGAAGTGTTGCTGGCACTGGTGGCTGAGGCACTTAATTTAATGAGATAGGCTTGCTGTTGCTGAAACTGCTAAATGTGTTTTCAGCAGAGCCAAGGAAAAATCTAATTCATTAGACCTCTGACGGTGTTCAACTATTGTTATTGTGCTGCAACATTTTGAATATAAATACAAAAAGCCCACTGAAAGCAGTATTTCACTGTTTGAATTTGCACATATTGCTGAAGGCCATTTCAGCTCTCCTGCTGATGTGTTGCACTGCCTTCCTGACTGCCACAACATAGCATATGATTATATATACCTGATGCCTATAAAACTATGACAAAACACACAGTTGTTACAGAATGTAACTATTGTCCTCTGTAACGACAAATGACAGGACACTTGTGCAGTATGGTGACTTGTCTCTGCTGATACTGAAACTAACACAGTTATAAGAAGAAGAAAAGCAAAAATAATAGTGCCATCACTAATAATTGAGTCTGAAATAGGCAGAAAATTAGGTTAGAGCCTTTTAAAAAAATCATCAATCCCCTAGTACATGTTTTACCTTTACTTCTTTCATAAGAAAAAACAGATATGAAGGACAATTATTACTAAGACAATGAGGAATTCAAAAACTGAAAATTTTTACTAGTGAATATTAGCCTATAACACTTCTGGTTTAAGATACACAGTGGTAGAGTATTCCTCAAATAATGTGAAGTGAAAATATGTCAATTCTAGTTTGAATTTGTGTGAAAAAATGACGTTTCTTACAGAATCCCATACCATCCCAGTCACAACTGATCATACCACCAGAAATTTTAGAGTAGTGAACTCTACCAGAATAGAAGATGAATTATGTGAACTATAGCTGCAGCTTTCTCAGTTTATGCCACATTCCAGCTGGTTAGTTACTTCATGTGCATTTTATCTTTAAAAAACCAAAGGCCAGAAGTTCAACATCTTGTGTGAGGGGATACAAAAAGTGTGCAGCTGGATTTCAGTAAAATCCAACCCCAGGCCTCCTCCTTCTTCCCTGTTGGCAAAACTCCCACTGCAGCCCCTCTAATCTCTCTGATCTTGGTTATTTTCCTTGCTTGCTCAAATGGTCCTTGTCATACCAGATACTTGACAGCTCTCTGGAAAGAGGTATCTGAGGAGAGAGATGACTCCCAGAAGTCACCACAAAAATTCAGATTACTGTGCAGCACCAAAATGTTGCAATATTAAAGCTCATTTCTTTATTAACTGTGGGGAGGAATTGGTTGTTCCTTCTTTAAAATCTTTATAAATGACTCATTTTCAAAATTTCATCTCTTCAAACATTATAAATTTGTATCTTTAACCTAAATTTTCACTTCTGTCTCAGACTATATGCAGGCTGTGCTATACATATATTGTACAAAGCATAATGTACTCTTTATTTTCTGTCCAGATAAACTATTTAGAATAAAATTAGAGAAATAAAATCAAAACAAATAATAATTTTCCATGTTTCTGAGATCTGGTTCATGACATCCAACTTCATTTCTCTAGGCTTGGAGATCTCTTTGTTTGAACAGAGGCTATGGCACTGACTATGAATGCCAGAAGTGGAACTGCATAATGTGTTTATGTTCCAGTATGAATGGCCTTGATAAAGAGTCCTATCAGCAACAGCCTCATGATTTTTCCAGTGCATTATTTACACGAGGTCCTCAAACCAATCCCCCAAAGGAGGTGCACTGATCTTGAAGAGCTCCTGCCTTGTGTCTTCACTTACTGCTTAAAGCAAGTTCCTACCTGGAAAGAACATCCTTTTCCCATTGCCACTGGAATCAGAGACCTCCTACAGATGCCACAAAGTCTGAGAGCTCTCTTATGACATCACTAGTGATTAACTACAGAATTGTGGCAACTTCTGTGCTTTTTCTTCCATTTTTAACATTTTCATTGTATCTTCTGTGATGTTGCCTTGAAAACTTAAAAACTTCCTGATAATTTTACTACTCAAGTCTCTCAGTCCAAATAGATGTACATGAAAATCCACAAATTTAAACCTCAGAACACTACACAGAAAGACCTTCAGATCTGGTTTGATGCTGAGACTCCTGACACTCCTACAATGTTGAAATGAAAACTTTCTCAATGCTATACCATGGTGGTTTGTAGCTATTAAATATCTTCCTTGGAATTAACCTTGGAGATTCATACACCCTCTCAATCCCCGATTTAAAATATCATTGAGTTTCACAGTAATTTTTGAGACACACTAAAATGTTCTGCAGCAATTATGAGGGGCCAGAGTTGAACAAACCTACAGAATTTTAATGAGTTTGCAGTGGTAATTATTTTTAATTGCCTTCCATCTCATTAGCGTACCAGGTGGCAGCTATGTAACCTCACCATGGATGCTGATTGTCTACATGGCCACATATTTCTCTGCAGACACTAATGAACAGACATGTCCACAGCCTCTGTAGGGTCTACTCACAGCAATTTTCCTGTTCCTGTGAACAAGGAGTCTGGCTCTGACCTCACTCTCACCAAAATTAACTGCAAGGATATCACAGCTTCATACAGCTTCCAGTGCAACTTTTTTAAAAACAACCAAAAATAATGTACACATGTGCAAATATATTAAGTTCTGTTTCTGCTGTGAAATGTTTAAAGGCTTTTACTTTTACTTACCACTTTAGGAACAAAGAGAATTATCCCCATTCCCTGTTCACACAGCAGTATAGCAAAAAAAGAGGAATGTTCCTCTACACTTCCCTCCCTTCTACAAGAAGTTTTTATTAAAGTTATTAATTATTAATGATCATTTTTAAAAAGAATCAGTTTCTCATGTGATCAGAAGAGAGAATTTCAAATGTCAGAAAAAAGCAATAACAACAGAGTCCTGTGTGTCTGTTGATTGCTAGAGGAATTCATAGGTTGTTATTTATCAAGGAAAAAAAAACCCAAACAAATCCAAAAGAAACCAAAAGCAAGGAAGCTAGCATTGGTTTAAGAAAGAAACATAACACTGCAAATTTAACTCCCTAGTTATAAAAAAAGGTTAATCTCTGTAGGATTAGTACTTTTTAATAAATGCAGATTAGAAGCTTCCTTATAAAAGCATGCACTACAGAAAAAAAATCTAATCTACAAAAAAACTTCTTCTTTTTACTTCTGTAACAAAATTATTGTTTCACCCTGTTATTAAGGCTGCTTAAGAGTTCTGGCTTCCAGATGCCTGAAATCAAAACTATTCCTATTTCAATTATACATCATCAGTGACAAAGTTCTAGATGCTATCTAACAGCTCTGCAATATCTAACAATTTGTGATTAAATACCTGTAAAGCTCAGAAATTTCTTCTGCTGTTTTTTAATAGAAAGAAACTCTAGGAGATAAAACCTGTAATGAAGTATCATTAAGTTCTCCTCTTTCTGTCCAGACAGATGTTGACTTCTTTATACTTTCCTTTTTTTTTAAGAAATAAATTCTACAGAATAATTTATCAATTTATTTAATGTGGTTTTTTTTCTTACCTGCATGTTTTACCTTCTTCCCAGGAATTTATTTCAGACATTTCAACTGCAGACTTAGAAAAGATATGAATTTTGCCTATTTCATATTAGTAATACACATCTATCTGGTGTTGGTTTTCTGCTCCTAATTGAGCCTTAAAGCCACTCTTAATTAAAATACTTTCTTCCTTTGGCACAAGGCAGTGAACAGCCAAAGGCATTGCCATCTTAAAATATATCTCTCACCCTAAATATCATTTAGAAAATATGGATTTTATCATGACCTGAAGCATTTTGTAAGGCTCTAAACTGGATATCTTAAACTATATTCTTTAGCCAAAAGTTCCCCCTGCTTTGGAGTTCCTGCACCTATGACATGACAAAATCATCAATGTTCTTAATAAACCTACAAGCTGTGTTTCTGAAAATCAAGGTGTTTCAAGATGGGTCTGTTGTTACTGTTGGAAAATATTGACTTAGATTTTTTTTTTTCTTTTTTTAGATTGAAATTGTACATTTTTTACTTAAAAAAACTTTTAATTTCTGTATATGCTAGAGTTTTTTTCACAACAGTCCTATTAGAAAACTAACCATAATAAACTTTCTTGCTAGTCAATAGTGGTATGTGTGAGAGAACAATTATATATGTTCCTTTTTATCCAAAAGGTAAAAATTAAGTACTGCATATTAGATTAGTGTGCACTGCAACAATTTTTCTGTTCATTTCTGTGCAGCTGGGGTAATTAAGAGAAAAGAAGAGCAATAGGTGTCTGAACTGTTGGAGTCAAAGACAGATAATGCAAGAAAGAGTCAGAAACAGATATTACCTTAAAAAAGAAAATGAATTCAACATCATGTCCTCTATCCCTCATGTAACATGAGTGCATGACATTTAGTTGGTGTCTTTAGGGTTTAGGAGAACAGCCTGGTCTACATGATCCTATAAACATAATTAATCAAAATTATTCATTTTGCAAACACAGATCACAATTCCAAATTCAAAGAAATGTTGCACCGTTCTTCAAGTCAAACAAAACAAAACAAAACAAAACAAAACAAAACAAAACAAAACAAAGCAAAACAAAACAAAACAAAACAAAACAAAACAAAACAAAACAAAACAAAACAAAACAAAACAAAACCAAATTTAGAAATAATTTCACTTAAGGTAATACCAGTTTTTATGTACATAAAGAGACTTAAAGCTCACCCTGGAATAGTCTATGAAAGAAGCATGAAAAATACAGTGAAGCTTCCGTGTGAAAGGCTGTAGGTGAGTTTGCACTAAGCATGGAAGATTTCACAGCTCAAGCAGCACGCTCTCCTTTGCAAACGTGTATTTTTTTCTGTTATTACCTTACAATTGTGTCAGAACTTTGTGTATCAGCACAGCTTGAACTCATCAGCAGCTAAGCTTGTTATGGATAATCTTATTTATTCTACCACCTCTCTGCAAGATAATCATATTATGGTTCTCTCAAGGGCTTATCACCTTGAATCCACCCAGGACCTGCAACATGCACGCAGAGGGAGAAAGAGATGTACAGATGAAAAACCCAGCTAAATGTCTTTTTTCTCTATGCTCAGAATGGTTACCTCCAGACTGAAATTTATAACTCCTACTATTAAAGCTTTCCAAATAACAGAATTAATTGGCATATAAATTAAACATAAATGTTATGAATTACACTTTTGATAAGGAATGAACATTATATTTTCTATTAAAAATATAGGGAGTCCACTACTCCCTAATACTCTTATCTGTAATAAGTTACCAATAATCCCAAAGACTACAGATATGATTTCTGTAAGAAGACCAAGATAATATTTGCCTTTCAATAAGGCACAGTGTAAAAGGGATACTTTCCTCCAACCTTTTACTAAGCACATGAAAAAATACAATTCATTTTTTGAGTAACTGAAAACTGGACATTGAAAGGAACTTAATGAAGTCCTGTCAGACATTTTGCTCCATGTCCAGGTATTTGAAGAGACAATTTATTAGCTGTTATTTCATCACTTGGAGCTCTAATCTAGATTGGATGAAATGCTATTAAGTATTGGGCTTAAATTGATCTTCCACTGGCAAAGAGATGTATCGATGTGTGTTCCTTCTCATAGAATGTGTTCCTTCTTATAGAATCCAATATTATGCACAAAAAGATAAGGATAATTCTTCTGAATGCAAGAGCTTTTCTTTTTTTTTTTCAAAAGCATGCCAAATAAAGGTATTAGAGCCTGTCCTTTGATATACTTGGAAAACACTTCACAAACCAAGCCCAAATTAATTTTCATCGAGGGAATTCATATTATCCATTAGGACTTCCCTTTGAAGGTGGATTTTGACCCTGTGAGTTGTTTGATCATGTTTGATCCAATATGATGACTAAATTGGTAAAATTAAGCAACAACTCTGTCTTCATTGTGTTCTCAGACTAATTTCCATCTCCTTAGTGTCTATTAAGACTGTCTTAAATACATCAGTCTCACTGCACACACTTCAATATGTCCATATTTTCATATGTTGCCCGTCAGCAGAAGTTCTGAGAAGTATGGAACCAAGATCTGTCTACAGAAGCACTCATGTATTAATAGAAATTTGGTGTCCCTGTGGGCAGAACATAACCTTAAATGTCAGAAGCTTTTTATTTGGCTGTATTCTTGTGTGACTCACGTGGGTATTATTTTGTATTTATAAACGTCAGATACTTCATTCCCATCTATACAACTGCTCCTTACATAAGCACAAATGTTACCACACCCTGTGCAGTGTGGAAGGTGATTAAGTGTGAAGTGCTATTTTGAATTTCAAGTGGATCCTTCTGAATGAAGTACAACATGCTGTGCAAAGTAAAAAGATTCACCTGTTTGATTTGGTCCTCCTCCTCCTTCCTTTTCTCCACAGAGAAGAATTTTCACTGTTAGAAAAAGGAGGCACTTTAAGACATGTGTTAGAAAAAGAAGGCATTTTAAGACATAAAGCAGAAACAAAATCAAGACATAGAATTTTTCAAAAGACATTTTATGATTTAGATGTAATTATTTTAGATGTTTGTTTATACAGTATTCTTTTGTGACATAACACTGCTGTAATATACAGAAGTAAAAATGTACAGTAATGAAATGAGATTGTTATGAATATTTTCCAGACATAGAGAAATATATCTAAAAGTTCACCAAAAATCATCTAAATATATAATTTATTAAGGAATGTAAAGACACTTATTCACTTAAGCAAATATGAATAGTACCAGAAAATATTTCCATTAAGGGGTAAAAATGAGTCAAAGTTATGAGATACCAGTATAGCTTTACTTCACCTTCCTCATGCTCAAACATTATTAGACTTTCTTTTTATATTTATATTATACTTTTCTTTTTATATTTATGGTTTCTTATTGTATTTTGCTCATAACCCACCCTTCATTTACAATTTGGTAGGGTTTGTAACCATTGGCAAAGGGGATGGTCTAGGGACCAGGTCCTGTTCATGAGGCAATTTAATATGTCTCTCCTGAAATTCCTAGAACAGAATTACACAACATGCAATTCTCTAAATGACCTTCCTGGATCAGAAAGCAAAGTAGGACAGACGATGGCTTATTGGACAGTGAAGGTGTTTGCTTTGTGTAACCTCATTTTAGATACCTGGAGTAATGGTGATAAAGGGAGGGGAATGCAGGAAGTGGAAGCCAGGCAAAGTAGAATCATTTAGGTTGCAAAAGACCTCAGAGATCTTCAAGTCCAACTATTAACCAACCACCACAATGTTGACCATGAGAGCTACAGGTTATGAGGAAATCGCTAAAGTATGCTTTGAGCTTTGTTCTCGTATTCTACCTGCACCTCAGTCATTCATAGATGCTTTGGCTGGGTCATTCACTGGCTGTGCCATGGGCTCAGAGCTAGCTGCTCAGAATGTGGTCATGCTCAGCATGCTCAGTCCCACAGGACTGGCAACAGACCTGAGCTGGCTGTCTTAAGCTTCCTAAATGGAAGCTTTCTAATTAATTTTTAATGGTCCCTCTGCATCACACCTTACCTAAATTATCAAGGGCTTTTTTATTTGGTGTACCCCTGCCCCTTGTTGGTCCAAGAACAGGAGGGCTGACCCATCATCAAACATTTATCTTTAGTATCAGATGCTCAACAGCTTATTCAAGAAAAATGTCACTGACCCCTCTGCCCCTCCTGTGTGTACAGAAGTCAGTGATTCCACATGCAGGTTAGTGAGCTTTTTAAATGAGGCTAGTGACTTTCACACATTACACCCTGTGAGAAGGGAAAAACTTAGCATCTTTGAGAACACAGATCTTGGCTTTTCATCACAGAAAAGAGATTTCCTTTCTAGACTTCCCTACTGAGAAATGAAACTGATGATAAAAAGAGCTTATCTCCTCCTCCAACTTCTCTCCCTGTGGCAGTATCTCACCAATTTTCCTTGAGGAACTAGAAAGTCTCAGATGACTTCTAGGATTTTTAAGGAACTTCCCATTTTCTCTGCAGTGTAGTCACCTTTTTTAATATTTTGAAAGTTCTTTTTTCTAGATTTCAAGTTTTTGCTTAGCAATAAGAATCCCAGATATAATTATAGTAAAAAAGTTATGTTATTCACCTATGTTGTTCACAGCTGTTCACCTGGTAACAGTCACAAATCTTGTGGTACTCTCCACCATGCATTAAACCTCACTCTGAGCTCCCTGCTAGTCTGATACCTCTTGGTGCTATAAAGGCAAACCATTAATACAGCTCAGAAGTATATTAACACAAATGGTTTTCCTCACTTGGATCTATCCACTCACTGATTTAAACAGACCAGTTAAAACCAAGAGGTATTTTAGACCCTTGGTTCTTCATCAGTATTTAAGACTGTTGCTTCCTGTTGCTAATCTCTGTATCCTGTAGCTTCTTTTAATTAATGATCCGCTGTCTCTGCAGCAAATGCAAAAATTAATAAAATATTGCTGATAGATTTGCCTTGTAGCAAAGTCCAGACTGCTTATTTTGAATCCAGCATTCTCACAAACTCAAACCTTTTATTTCTTGGCAATTTTTTTTTTCTTGTTTTGTTTGTTTGGTTTGGTTTGATTTTTTTGATACTGCAATCTTTATTGATGCAAATCTCAAATGCTGCCACTTAGTTTACTTTGCTTACATGCTGATACATATTTCTGAAGAGAATACAGAAAGATCAAAAATTACAAATAAAATGGACTATTGTAACTTACAGTACTTAAGCTAAAAGGAAATTTATAAAATAAAAAGGGCAACTTTTACATAGATTTTAATGTATGGCATTCTATTACTTCAGATCTTTTACTTGAATATACTCTTTTGTATTACAAAGGCCAGAACTTCTGCCAGTGTGAATAATAATAGTTCCTGTATTTTGGGCATATGGTTTATTGGAACTAAGAGTTTCAGCTTATAAATTGAAAAGATTCTTTAGTGAAATTCCAAAGGATTATTTTTCTTGGGTTTTTAGTTTGTTTATTTTTGTTTAGTTTTCAGTTTTCCTTTTTTTAAATTTTTTGGAGTTTTTTCTCTCTTTTTTTGGTGTGTTTTTTTTTTTTTTTTTTTAAATTTTTTGGGTTTTTTTTTCTTTTTTTTTTTGGTTTTTTTTTTGTTTTTTTTTTTTTTAATTTTTTGGGGTTTTTTTTCTCTTTTTTTTGGGGGTTTTTTTTTTTTTTTTTTTAAATTTTTTGGGTTTTTTTTTCTTTTTTTTTTTGGTTTTTTTTTTGTTTTTTTTTTTTTTAATTTTTTGGGGTTTTTTTTCTCTTTTTTTTGGGGGTTTTTTTTTTTTTTTTTTTAAATTTTTTGGGTTTTTTTTTCTTTTTTTTTTTGGTTTTTTTTTTGTTTTTTTTTTTTTTAATTTTTTGGGGTTTTTTTTCTCTTTTTTTTGGGGGTTTTTTTTTTTTTTTTTTTAAATTTTTTGGGTTTTTTTTTCTTTTTTTTTTTGGTTTTTTTTTTGTTTTTTTTTTTTTTAATTTTTTGGGGTTTTTTTTCTCTTTTTTTTGGGGGTTTTTTTTTTTTTTTTTTTAAATTTTTTGGGTTTTTTTTTCTTTTTTTTTTTGGTTTTTTGGTTTCTTTTTTTTTTTTTAGTTTAGGTACACATGTGGCTGAAATATCTCTGCAAATATACATACACATCAGTGTTTACAGGGAATCTCAGGGAAGACCAGTTTAAGAAATACCACTATGTTAAGCTCTAATTTCTGACACCCGCCACTGAAGTGGCTCTCTGACAGTCCCAGGAAACAACTGCAGTTGTACAGTAATACATTCAAGCAAAATCAGTCAGAAGCTTCAAATATTTCTGTTCTCTCCTACAGAAAGAAGGCACTCCTGGCCCCTCCACACAAACATCGTCACATACAAATAAGCAATAGGGGTCACAGTTTAGTCTAGAAGCTGTGAATTTCTAATGGATTCTGTCTAATAGAGAAAAAATTCTCTGCTTCTCTCTTCCCTACAGACACCTTTTCATATCAGCTCTAAAGCCTGTCTCATCCACCCTTGTAAGGTTACATATCCAGGTTCCAACAGGATCAATCATCAGTTCTGTGTCACCACAACACCCACTACATAAATAAAACAAATTAATTTCTCAGACTGTTATTAAGATGAACCTTCCTCTGGAGCTGCCTGTATGTACTGGTGAAGTCTCTGTGACTCTCTTAGACTTTCTTAAGGAAGGAATCCTGTCTTCCCATCTTTATACAGCATTTAACACCCTATCAATGCTTGCTATGTAATTAATAGCAACATCAACTAATTAAATAGCTTGATTGAATTTGGTATGCTAAATAGATGGATAGAATGCTTTAATTGGTCACACTGGATGGACAATGGGCAAGCGAGGTTTCTACTTCACATGTTTCTACTTTGTCAAGACTGACAGCACTTTTTCTTGTCTTCAGAGCTGGAAGTACTAAGAGAAGAAATGAATTTAAGACAGATATCGTAAATTCATTATTTAAAAACATTATTAAAAAAAAAAAAGCAGTAGAAAGCATTCCTGTACTAGAATACAGATAATATTTTTTTTCCCCAATGAAAATTTTGCTGCATAAGCAATCACACTGTTTTTATGTGCCTGTATGCAAGTTACTCAGAGCATTAAAAATACTGAATGGTTTGAATAAAAAGGGCAAATCAAATCCTACCAAAAAAATTCCAAGACAAGAGAACAAGATTTAAAATATCCCTTAATACTCCACCCAGTAGAAGGCTAAAATTGTCACCTAGTGTCAAGGTTTCCATGCACATGTCTACCATTCATACCAGAATGAAATATAAGAATGAAACATCTCTCAAGAGCAGTGTGGCCTTGAAAACCAGGGACAGATGCAGAAGAAACCAGAGCAATTCTGGCTGTGATCCTTGCTACTCTGGGAAAACATTCCAGAGTCTCCTCTCTTGTTCCACTGCTCACTGCTATCATGGAGGTAAACAAGAACAACTTCATGCAGATAACAAACTCAGACCAACTGTAATTCACATAAAAATGAATGGCCAAAACTAACAAACAATGGGTTAGCCATGGCAATGTTCCAGTGACATTTTATAGGGAATAGATTCAGTGTTGCCAGTCAGGGACATTATTGCTTCGCCCCAAAAATTAAGGATCGCCCAACGCAGCAGAAAAAGTCACTGACCCAGCAGGCATGGGGGAGTGGGAGGATGGGAGGCACTCAGTCATGGGAATTGTCCTTGGGGAGAATTCCAATCCCAAGGGAGGGCTTCCAGTCACAGAGCCACTGCTTTGAGGAACACCACTTCAGGGATTTCTGTCAGGGGCATTGTGGTGTACATGGCACAGCCAAGGTGAGACAATAAGGGTATGAAAGGCTGGTTGGCACCATGACTCTACAAGCTCCACAGGTGCCTGAAGGAAATAGAGCATAAGTAAAACAGTTAAAACTAATAATAGAATACTATTTACATTGCTTTACAAACATTGCACTAAATGAAATGTCAAAATCTCCCCGAATTTGATAACAGTCTCAAAACTAGATCCGGTATAGTCAAAAGTTACAAAAGTCTTTAGTATGCACTAAAGGGTTTGCCATCACAAGTTATATATCTTTTTTTTATTTGATCACATAGCAGTTTATTGTCATTCTCTGTGTTTTAGCTCTCCATGAATCTGCTGCTCAGGTCAACTGGATGTCTGGGCTAACAAAGACTACAGGTATCAGTGTGTGAATTCCTAGCCAAGTTTTTAAAGGCACATTACAAGACAAAATTTTAAATATTGTCTGTTTTGCAGTTTCTATATTAGATAGTTTTTTTTTGTACTACAGACACCCATGTAAAAATGCATTTAAAATTTAATCTTTCATGAAGTTTTTTTTAAAGATAGCTTCATGTTACAATATAATTAAAGTTCTGTAGTAATTCAGTTTTACAGAAGATAAACTGTATATAAACTGTTGCTTCTATGATTCTGTGGACTAGGACATAATCCATGCTGTTTATTGAAAGCTGAGTGTTTATTTTGCCAGTCTGCAGTTATTTCTTTAAATTGTTAGAAAGAGAAAACTTGAAGATTGAAGAGGATCTGCAAACAATCAAACCAATAACAAATTGCAACTTAGGCTAAGCCTAAAAGATTTTCAAGCTTTCACTATCTTTTTTTTTTTCAACAAACCCCACTGAGTCACAACCACCTACCCAAATAATTCAAAATCCATTACTAGAGTATAAAAATATACCAACCAGAATTTTTTTGCTGTTTGTGACTGTGGTTCACAGATTGAAGTAGCAACAATGATAACTAAACTTGAAGTGGTTACTTGCACAGCCTCCTAGGATGGATCCTTAACTAATACAAGCCAATATAAAACTGCTCACCAAAACAGGAACAAGGCTGCTAGAGATCAGCCTCTGGGCTCAAAAGATTAGGGATTTTCTTTCCATATCTGTGATTTTTTTGTACTGCTTACAAGCAAGTTTAGCACTTGTGAGGAAAAGTCTGTAACTTGCAGTTTATCATTATTTCTGCCAGGATGAGAATTTTCTAAAAGTCTTTTGTACAGAGCCCTAACAGCAAAAACCCATGCATCATTCAGCTTGCCTCATTCATAGAGGTAGTACATTTACTATATTAAGATAACCTTTTAAGGAATGACCTAATTAAAAAAATTGAATGAAGGAAAAACAAATCACTGGCACTTTAATCTAATTGTAAGAGAAAATGCTGTGTTAACTGCTGATCCTCAGAGAAATCCAAAACCAGCAAGAGGAAAATATTACCACTCAATAAAAGTCTTGGCAACTTCCCACTGAGACCTGAAACACAATATGTACCCATCAAACACTCACCAGCTTATTGGATCATTAGGTAAAAGCCAGAGTCAGCTGAATAGAGTGCTGGTCTCTTTAAAGCTGAAATATTTCCTAGTACAATAAATAAAGCAGGCACAAATAGCCCCACATAATAGGAATCATTAGGAATAACAAATATTAGAAAGGAATGTGCTAAACTGTGTCACTTTGAAAAGTTTCACAGCGAAGTTAACTTTTCTTTGTCGCAATGTTGAAGAAATAATAGCAGTCCAAACAATGTTACTTTCCTTCTTCTGTAAACACAGAAACCACAATGTCAAGGACATGAAATTCAAATGTTTCTCAGTGGAACTGGAAGAATGCAGATGGAAAGGAAAATAGCATCTGAAAATGTTATTGCAAATAAGTCCCATTGGATAAATGTGCAAATAAAGGCAATATTTTTTTAAATTTTGTTCTTTGAAAAATATTTTATTTTAAGCTCCCCTAAAGCATCTATTCAGAAATCCTTCTGATTTTGCTCCATCCATACCTTCTAGAGCCGCTTATTCTTACTTCCATTCCCCTTTATAACACTTTAATTCATCTCACAATTCTGTTTCTGTCTCCTTTAGTGATGCTTCTCTTCCCACTTCACCATGAAATCTCCTTTCCTGACTAATCCCTCAGGTCTGTTTCATGACCCTTCTCTCATGCCTTGTCTCTCAAGTCACCTTTCCCCTCTCTTCCATCTCCACCCTTCCTTTTTTCCTTGCTGTTTATGACTGGTGAAGGAGGTGTAGATAACCTCTGCACCAACCTAATGACAATAATCCCTGAAGATCCTCTCCAAGAAGATAGGCATATTCCTACAAACCAAATACTATCTCAATGGAGAGAAAACTGCCCTTTTCCATTAGATTCCAATAACATTTCTGTTATAAATGAATACTCCAATTTAATGATTAAAGAAATTTATTATATAATCAAAGTATAAATTTAGGGAAAGCCACAAGCAATACAACTCTGAGCCAGGCGATCAGAGTTGGGGAGTCCCAGGATTTGGTCTCTACCACACCAAAAGTCTCTGTTGGTTTCTGAATATCAGTTCTAAGAGGTTCTTTTTTATTCAGCCTTTTGGNGGTCTTCGTCAGATGAGAAATCCCTTGAAATATACATCTCTGGAGACAGTGTCCTACTGGTGTTTAAATCTCCATTTTTATCCCTTAGCATATCCCTGCTTGTTGTCTGACACTAGCCCTAGTATACAAAATGCTGTGGTTTTAATTTCTTTTAGCAATAATTATTTTATAACATATATTACATTTCCATTACACTTTTTCTTCTTTAAACTCTTTTAACTCTTTAATGTTCCTGTTAGATATTAAAAAAAAAAAAATAATGTGGGAAAATTATAACTAGATTAGTCAATTAAATAACTAGATTTATTAATTAGACTGAGAGTGAGTGGGGACATGTGAATGCCCCTGACTTCCACAATGCACTGTCTAGGTCAGTCGCTATCAACAGCTGGAGATCTGTTGACAGCCAGGGACCTAGGAGGATTTATGCCATTTGAAGAACTACTCCAGTATTTGGAGTACAAGAAAAATTGTGAGTCCACCTGAGTCCTGTGTGGGGGAAAAGTCAAATAACTTATTTTCAAGCATTTGTTCATAGGAAAACAGATTTTTTAGCAACAGTCAATTACATTTTATATATTACTTTCTTCGTAGACAACAACAGAATGTGGTAATGTTCCATAGCTGTTGTGGTGTAGCTATCATTTAACTGCTGTTTTTAATATGTACTCAAGTAGTTTCTTTAAGAAAAAAAGACACAAGGAAAATATATAAAAAGGAAATATATGAAAATATGTTTAACTGGACTCTCTTGATATGCAACTATAATTATTTTCTGCTTTGTACTTTGTCTTTTGCATGAAGCCCTAATCAACAAAACCCCTGTCACATTCAAACAATGACAAACACTATTTTTGCACTCACTATTGAAGAAAATGTGTTCATCTTCTCATCCAGAATGAAATTGTTGATGGGACATGAGGGAAAATAATAGATGACTTGGATCTTTTAAAGATCTTTAAAAAAGAAAATCTTTTTGTGGGATAATTTTCCTGATCTAAGTTACAGTGGTTGCGTTCATGCGGTCCAGAGGAAGAGGGTTTCAGAGATAAGGAAAAGAGATTTGAGCAAGTTTTCTTCTTGTATCTTTGAACTCTGTGATATGCACAACTCAAACTCAGAAAGACAGCCGTGAAATGGGAAATAATCTTTTTTTTTTCACTTATTTGTTGTTTATTTTGAGAAATCAGAGAGTACCCTCTTCAAATAGCTTAGGAAATATTGGCTTCATGCCTTTACCCAGAATATACTACCAAAAAAAAAAAAAAAAAGATTTAAAAAAGTTAAGTACACTTGGAGACAAGAGTTTAAGGCAACACATTATTTTTAAAAAGTCTGCTATCCCCCAAAAAAAAAAAAAAGAAAAACAAACAAATAAACAAAAAGCCCCCCAAACAACCAAACAACAATCCAAAAACTCCAACAACCATGCTGCTCAAAATTAACAGTCTCCTACATTTCAAAGGCTTAGCAGGAGTGGAAACATCCAAGCTCTAAGGTACCTTTTCTTAAAAGGCAAAGTGTAGTTTTCTGTTCAATTTCTGCCTGTTTTCACCTGCTTGTAGGGCAGTACTGCCTTTGTAGCATACTCAGTCACACTCTGTAGGCATTCTATGGCTGTTTTAGCCCAGATTCTAGTGGCTTTTTTCTAATGTGTTGTAGGGTTTCAGTGTCCTAGAACCTCCTTTTGTAGGTGTTTAGGGGTGGCAAGGATGCTTAGTATCCAGCAGAACTTTATATAGAAAACTTCTCTGGAATATAGAAAATTTCTCTGGAATGCTCTTGTTGTGGGTCTCCAGCAAGGAGATCAATAGGCATGAACATTGCAGCCTCCTAGCCTTGGGGAAAAGAAAAAAAAAACAAACACATAAGCAGAATCAATGGCAATGTGATATGAATGGGCAGGAATAAGATCAGAAAATTTATGAAAGCTCGTAGCCAAGTGGGTTTTGTTTATTCCTGACACAATACAACATCATTCCCATTTTTACAGTGCAAAGTTACGGTTTTGATAAAATTTTCTACCCCCCACCCAACAGTCCAAAGAAAATCTATCTTACTTATCAAACATTGGCATGCCAAAATCCTTATAAATTTATGGCTTATAAAACGTGGATCTAAATTCGTAGTTCAGAAATATCTTGCATTCCCAGAACACTTTCTAGTTCCCCATCTGCAATATCAGAGCTCTCTAAATCAAAATTGGATTTTTCTGACACTTCATCTCTTTGTCATGTTTTGTCCTCACAATATCTATGCTACAGAACTCCCTTTCTTTATCCATTTATAGCATCATAGGACAGACATCAATTTTACAGGTAACAAGACTAATGTATATGAAAAAAATCTTATAAATCACATTTGTGGAGAGGAAAACTCTGTTAAACACCACAGTCATTTAAAGAAAACCAATTTATTCTGGAATTTTTTTCAGTTGATGTGTAATATTTTGAAATCAGGCTCTGTTGGACGTATTTATTGTGATGTTGTATATGATGTGCAATGCACATAAAGCTGTGACAGGCTGTATTTTTCCCGATGAAGGAAAACAGCCTGGCTATTCTCAAGTGCTGTAATACCTCTAACTTCTCTTTTCATCTCTCTCATAACAAATTTTGTTACATGTTTAGCAACTCATTTGTCCCCTTTGACAACAGACAGATGGATGAGTATCTTGTAAGTCTGACAACTAATTTCCTCCTCCAGTTACCCTTCATGAATTTGCATCCTAATAACTTTCCTAACTGGGCATAACACCATAAGTGAATGGATCACTCCAAACACTGATCTCTTCCTGAATTCTGCTATATACACATGCAAAAGGAATTACCAGTGTTAGTTATGTCTAGTGAATTTTAATGGTCCAAAGGGAATAGTTTCAAACAATTCTTTTGAAACCTACTCATTCAGAAAAGTTCTCACCCCTCATTCGCTTTTGTCCTTATCATAAACAAATATCTTAGATTGTGGAACAAAAAATGGCTGGGTGTAAAATTAAACAAAAATGGAAAGTTATAGACACAGTTATAACAGTAGAGAAATTGTAATGGGAAATGTGGCTGCTACTCCCTGGATGGAAAGTGGCCAGCATGCTCAACTTCCCCCACACAGGGCATGCTGAGGGGTGGATGAAGCAGAAGGGTGGAGCAGAGTGGAGACACTGTGGCCAGGCTCTGGTAAAATCCTTACAGAGGAGCTAATGCTGTGCTACCTTTTAGCTGATAAGCCACTGAGCAGCTGTGAACCAAGAGATAAAAGAAAACCAGCAACTGTGGCAAAACCACTGTCCTGGGATGTAACACTGATGCACATCTCCATCCCAAGGTTACCTGCCTTCAGCATACAACCACACCTCACTGAACATTATGTGTGACTAGAGTCACTCAAGCTGCATATGATCATAAAGAAACAGTATAAAGGTAAGTTAAGAATGGGTGGAAGTCAGACTAGACTCCATCATAACTTCTGGGATCAAGCAGAATTTGTCTTCTCCCTTGTAGGGTTGTCTACTGGGTCAGAGTCATCATCTAGGAGCACTGAATGATTACCTGGAATGAGCTTTTGTTAGAGATTAGAGCTATTCAAAGCTCTAATTCAAAGCTGTGTATTGCTTTGAATACATTTTTGCAATCAGATACTGTCACCAGCAATCCTCAAACCTCAAACTGTCACAGAGTTATTAATAATGAGCATTCCATGAGCCATCAGTGTGAGCCCTTCAAGGGAGTTAGCAGTTGTTGGCAGCGGTAACAAACTCAAATAAAAGCACAGAGACCTGAGGAGGATGGGGGGTCTCTTAAGTTCTGTGTGTGTCTCTGAACAAGTCTATCAAACTGCTCTCCTGTTCAGGGGGCTGCTCACTGAAGGGTCCCCAAAAGGGGATGCTGACAGACTGGTTGGGCACAAGGAGCTTGGCTTACCTGGGGTGATGACAGACTGATCAAACACAAAAGGTTTGGAGAAATCTCCCTTTTCACATGACATGGATCAAAATGGGCACTGTCTCTCCTTTTCTTGTAGTGCTTAACTAAGTCCACAGAGATAACTGTGAGGTAGAGTTAGCATATAAAACAATCCATCCTTATTTTCAGAATATTTCAATTAGCTAAACTGTTTCATGTACCCTACTGGTAGTTCCATCTGGATAATGATTCAACAGAATTAAATACATTTTTAGAGAAGTCCCTGGATTAATAAAAATGGGGAATAAAAACAACCCTTGACTTTAAGCAGCCCATCCCAGATGAGAAAAGACAGTTCTGTTCCTTTACATTTCAACAAAACCTGATAAACTTGCATCTTGAAACACTTCATTATTCTTTTCAGAAGAAGCAGTATCTTTGATTCCTTATTCAGTCTGACACTCAGCCTTTCATCCCTTATTCCCCAAGGCTTGCCTCAGAAAGATTAAGAGAATACTTTCCCATTGTAGTAATGACCAGCATGGCATTAGACAAAATTCTCAGCCACAATAAAAAGGAATATCAGGCTGAGGCTTGGGGTCTAGTAAATTTACCTGTTTCATTTCATTGCTTCTGTGACCTAAGGTACCTCCTGTTTCTACTCCTGCTTCTTTAACAACATTGCTTTGCATGAATCATGGGATTTACAGCATTGAGAGGAGTCTTTGGAGATCATCTGGTCCAACCCCTCTGCCAAGGCAGGGTCACTCAGAGCAGGTGACAGAGGAACGTGTCCAGGTGGGATTGAATCTCTCCAGAGAGGGAGAATCCTTGATATCCCTGGGCTGCCTCTTCCAGAGCTCTGCCACCCTCTATGCAAAAAAGTTCTTCCTCTTGTTGTGGTGGAACTTCTTGTGTTTTATTTTATGCCATTGCCCTCATCCTGTTTTTGGGCACAACTGAAAAGAGTCTGGCAACATCCTCTTGACAGCCACCTTTGAGATACTTACATGCATTGATGAGATCCCCTTTCAGTCTTCTCTTCTATAGACTAAAAAAAAAAAAAAAAAAGTTTTTTTATGAAAGTATATATGCTTTTTTAATCCCTGTTACTGCACCTTGGAAATCCTAGATGTCCACCAGTAAAATGTGCAATTAAATTCTGTTATTAAGTAATTTCAGAAGCTGAGAATCCAGCTTTCTAAAGTGAGGCTGCTGCTGATCTGGAGGTTTAACAAAAGGTTGCACTAACATGCAAGAAGTATGTAAGAACACTAATTTTTAAATGATGAAAATCCATAAAGGCTATTGAAAATGGAAATTTTATTCACACTCAAAGTCAATTTATGCGCTGAGTTAATAATGAAATCAAAAATCGGAAGAGTCTTCTGGTGTTTTAAGTACCCTTTAGATATTTCTGTATAGCTGTTACATCCTGTGGAGGGGAAATCTATTTATTTTAATATAGGTGCACAGCAAAATAGCACAGTTAAATAACACAGAGCTGCAGTGGCACGGGGCTTTCTGAGTTATTCTCTACTCTTCTCATACCAGTCTAACTCTATCGACATGCAAGTCATTAAAGCAAAATTCACACCCTGCTCTTGGCCTACACATCACTTAAATCCCACTTAAACTCCCAAAATGGGGCTTTAAAAGGATTTATGAGGTGTGCAGCCTGATGAGCTTTCCAGGCTGGCAGGTGATGTGACCTCTAATTTGCTTCACCTCTGCAAATGCTTACAGCAAAGTTTCAGTAACTTCAGTTGTTGTCCTCCTTGAAACAGGTTCAGCAAAGCTGGGCAGGACTCTTGTGCTCCTGTCTGTGCTTGATCTGATTTCTAGAATCTGGCATGAAACAACAGCTTAAGTTTTATAAATATAAAACTTGATAAAAATTAAGACAGAAAAGAGCTACAGGCCATTTTTAAACTTGGTTAAATAGAATATGAATAAAACAGCATTTGTGGGTACTTCTTTTACTACCATGCTTTTCAGCTTCCAAACAAAAAAATATTCTAAATATTTTTTTAGTGACTAATTAGATTGTACACCATCATGCTTCTGTGTTGTTTAATCTGAATTTGTGAAACATAGTATCTTATGTAGCCTTTGCCAGTGGATGATCATCTCATTCTAACTTTACATCTGCAAAGGTTGCAATCTTGCAAACTCATTTTATTGTGCTTTTCATATTTCACATTTCTCTAAGATCTTTTTTGTTTAAATACATCACTATACTTGGATTCTGTCTTCCTTATTTCATACAAGACATGAGCAGTCTGATGGGTACTCATATCCTGTTTTGCAAGGGTAGGATAAACAAATATTTTGGAAATCTGCCTGGCCTAATTTAATTTGTCTCATCTTGAATGTGACCTGACCCTATGCAACTGAATACCAATATTTAACACCTTTTTGGATCATGCAATTTTGAACTGACATATTTTGATCTGGCAAACTGTGAACTTTTTATCCACAAAATTGTCAATCAACTTTTCCCTTTAGCAAATAATTAATTTTAAAAAAAATAGTCCAAATAGTTATTTCATAGGAAAAATTTAAAAAAATATATTAACCATTAGAGTGTCTGGTCAGATTATGACCCTTTATGGTAAGGAGCTTATTCTGTACCTTAGGTAGCTCCTTGGAGTCATTAGATCAATCTGTCAGTGCAGTTATCATCAATAAAATGAATCAGAACCTGGCACTATCTAAGTGTGTCTATCTTTCTACAGGGTATTTTTTGTGGACCTCTCTGCAGAAAATCAACCTCCACTGATAACTAAGTTTCCTCTCTTTTCAGTATTCAGTCTTTCAAGAGCATGTGTGATGCCACTAATCACTGGTTTCCAAACAAACTTAATGTCAAACCACTCTACTATTTACTTTCACCTCTTTCTAATGAAATGGCATCTGCAACAAGAAAGGGGCTTTTAGAGCTCCTTCTCTGAAAATATGATATTTATTGAGGAAGATTAAAAAGTTAATTTAATTCCTTCTTTTTTAATCACTGCTACTGGGACTCGGGACCATATCAAGAGGGATTCTGACAGCTTAGTATTAGTGGGAGAAGGAAGAAGAAAAATCTATCAGCAGTGAATGATTGTATTTAAGGTTGACAATGATGAAATAGTAGAGGCCATGCTACAATTTCTGCTCCTTCATTTGTCTTTGTTGATAAAATGAGCATTGTCAGAGGCTCAAGCTCACAACAAATTTAATGTGACTCTGTTTATTCCTGCACAGATGCTCACGTGATCAGATGATAAATGCAAAATTCTGGGATAACCCTTCCTTCTGTTTAACAGAGACATGCAATTTTCTCACTTTATTTTTTTTCCCATTAAAGGAATGAAGATAGAAAATAGCTAAGATTTTTTTCAGCAAGACATTTCATACAATAGTATGAACTTTCCAAAAGTAATACAAAGGTATAATATAACCAGTCTTTGAACACCATTTTTTCTGGAATAGTCTTCTGCCCTTGTTAAAAAATAAATATTCACCATTATTTCCCTCTGTTTGACAGACTTCTCGCCTTGTCTTTCAAAGGTGTCTCTTCAAACTAAAGGTTGAAAGAAGTTTGCTGAGAAAAATGAAAAAGATAAATTGAGATGGAGCTGAAATTAGGCAAGCCTGTTGAAACCACTTATGGGATTGAACTCAGGACAGCTTCCTCATCATACAATCAGATTTTGTTCTGTGCAAAACTGATTTGCTGGATGTCATTCTATACAAAAATACATCATGGCTAAAAGATTGACTGAAAGGGTTGAAACACCAAACTATGTTCTATAAAACGCATATATAAGAGTAAAAGGGGGATGCTATCCAGTTTCATTTTAAAAATAAGGATGTAAATCTAAAATTACAGTCCTTATTAGATTTTCATGATATTCTGCAAAACTTCCTTGCTTTATGCTGATCAAGCCAAAGCATGATGCTGACATGACTATTCAGTAACCCCAAATTCATATTTTATGCACTCAATGTTGTTTTTATGCACTCAATGTTGCATTTTTCAATACCAGAACATGATAAGAAAACCACAGGTATTCTGCAGAACTTTGCAACTGCCCCTCAGGTGATTTCTGGCTATTATTTCAGTCAGTAACTGGTTTTCACATAGCAGTAGTAATATTAGTAGTAGTTGAAACTTCTCTGAACTCAAAGCCTCCCTTCTGCCTTTCAAGAAGGATGTGATAACATGGAATTTAAAGTTTAAAAGTTCCTTGATAAAAATTTTATGACGTGGACCATCACTTTTTATGATCAAAATTCCATCATATAAATTATTTACTTTCACAGCTTCTTTCTGGGTGGGATTTCTGTAAGAAGTTCTAACTGAGTGTGTAACAGAGGTAGAGGTGAGAAAAGTAGAATGAGAAAATCGCAGTATTTTCTTTCTCTTTTTCACATTACATTGACATTAGGAGCCAAGGGATGTGGGAGATAGGGAGTAAAATTTGTATTTTCAGAAACTTTACGGTTTCTCACACACAATAAATTTTATCTTAATATTTAAAAGCAAACATAACAAAATATTTGCTGTGCATCATCTACCCTTTGTGGGAAGCTAATTTTATTTTCAATGATGAATAATGCCCATTTTGTTTGCCACTGAAAACATGACAGGCTTCTAGTTTTTGTATCTGATTATCTATTTCTTAGAAATATTTTCAAGTGTCTTGTTAAGGGATTAAACTTTGTCTTAAGCAGGAACAGAGTCCCTTTTGAGCAGTTTTCTAGCTGTGGTTTTGGGCTGTGTTTTCTATCCCCACAACCACACTCATACAATACCTCAGGTTAAATTAATCTCTCATTACCTTTTTTTTTAGTTGATTTGTGGGCCAATCCATTTTCCCATCTGCATTACTTGCTAGGACGTCCACCCAATTCATTTGGGAGGTATTAAATTAGACAACAAATCTGGCTAATCTGTATCTCTTTTAAAAATATCCAGTACAAGTAGTTCATAAAGGAGTCTTCATAACTCTCTCTTAAAAAAAAAATAAAATAAAGCAATATTAAGTCAGAACAAATCAAATAAGTAGTTTTTACATGATGAGGTGAAAACAAAACAACTAACCAAATAAAGAAACACCACTAAACAAACAAACAAACCACCATCAAGCTGCAGTTTATTACTCATTACTTCTAGTACCCTCTCACAATAATATTACTCCTTATGCAAGAAATACAATTTTTGTACTGCTTAGCTGGACAAGGCTATTGGGAGATGAAAGTTTGAACACAATAAAACTATACCCAACCACTGTGCTTCAATTCCATCTACCAGTTTTGGCTGTGTGAGCCACCTTCCACGACCCATCCTAGCTGAGCAGGCCTTTCATTGTGGGCAGCTGGTCTGTGCTAAGCCAGGCTTACTCCAACACTGAACTGAGATACAGCAATAATGAAGTTTACCCACGCTCTTCAGAAGCCTGCAGCTGATTCACCGTTCAATCACCATTTACTTTGTGGTAAAAAACACAATTAGTTGTGTTTGCATGTGTTTATAATTACATATAGCAATATTCCTTTGATTTGTACAGGCACATCTGCACAAGGAGATGAATCAAAGGACAGATACATTAACAGTGTGTGTGTGTGTGTATATATATATACACACATACACACTATATATATGTATATACATACACACTATATATATATATGTATATACATATATTCATATATATGTATATATATAGATATACATGTATATGTGTATATAGATACATAGATATGCACGTGTGTACATACATATATATATATATACTGGCTTTTTAAGAGAAAGCAATAAGTGATCTGCCAGTTAAAGGCTTACTTCCCAGGGTGAAGATAAGGAAGCACAGGACAGCTTCAATGGAAACTAAAGGAGGAATTCCACACACTTTCCTAACTACGGAGGTGTTACAAACAGCGCCGAAGAAAGGCTCCAGAGGGTGGAACCATCCCGACATTCCTACCCGTTCTCGGGTAGATCCACCCCGGGATTCCGGCCGGGATCTACCCCGGCATTCCCGCCTGGATCTACCCCGGGATTCCCGCCCGGATCCATCCCTGGTTTCCCACTGGGATCCACCCCGGGATCCTCGCCCGGATCCATCCCGTGTTTCTAGCCCGGATCCATCCCGGGATTCCCGCCCGGATCCACCCCGGGATCCCCGCCCGGATCCACCCCGGGATTCTCGCCCGGATCCATCCTGCGTTTCTATCCCGGATCCATCCCGGGATTCCCGCCCGGATCCACCCCGGGAT
>VZRH01004535.1:1194178-1221062 GCA_013397555.1 Urocynchramus pylzowi
CTCAGGGTGGATTGTCTGAGCTTTTGGTGCTGCAGACAGCTTTTAACTATGAAGGTAGCACAGTGTTTGAATTTAAAAAGCAAACACAAGATACAATCTCTGTTTAGCAACATCCTCTAAAGCAAATGCGAACCAACCAGAACAAACAGCTTCAGGCAAATTAGCAAAGTAAACAACAGAAAGCAAAGAGAACAAGGGAAGACCAGGGAGAGGCTGTAGTGCTCTTTCTTTGGAGGTCTTAAAGGGTTTCAGCAACTCCCAGCTCCATCTGTCTGCAGGAAATCAGGTTTGTGCCACTGGCACGAGTATTAAAATTCTGCCATGGGACTGGGAAAGATGATGCTCTTGGTGCTTTGTAACTCTCTAATTAGTTTCTCTCCTGCCAAAGAACACAACATCAACATATTTTAGTACAATAACTAGTCTCAGACAATTTCTCAATCACTCCTCAGGATGTGACTGAAATTTAATCCACTGACACCAGCTCCCAAACTGTTGATTTCACTAGAGCTCCACGAGTTCAGGAATCATCACTCATGACCAATCTGCACAGCCAGGGTGTTCTTCTGTCTACTTTGCTGGTAGGGGCTTAACATTCTGTGAGGTAATTTATATAATTTATCTCCTTCCATAGATGTTAGTCTTGGTCTTCTGTTCTTACATGCCTACCTAGCAAATGGTCTACTACTTAGATTTTGTCCTGAGGCTCTGAAGTATCAATTAGTACTTTATTGTTGCCTTTTTTTTTTTTTTTGGTCCAAATAAAAGTTTAAAGACAAAAAAAAGTTTATAAGACAAAAATGTTTTTCAGAAGGTGGACTGCCTTGCAACCACATACTGTTAAAGCACATTTGTGAGTCAGACTGGTTAATTCATGGGTTTTTGTTTGTCTCTGAAAACGCTACTTCAGTTGAGAAGAATTGAGTAAGATACACTACCCCAATTCTCAATAAATTTTAATATAGAACCATTAGCTTTAAAAAAAAATCTTGAACAGGTACTGAAGAAAATGCTATTGACTGTACAAATTATTTTTTAACAGAAGAATTGCTGCAGTAAGATGTAATTTTCTATGTGTGTTAATCTGTGTGATACTACAGGTGAGGATGCAATGCTTTTTAGTTTCAAGGGGCATTCAGCATCTTTTAGAAACACAATCAATCCTGTGACAAAAGGCTCCATTATTTTCTACTTTATGTATTTTCCTTTCAAATCGAATGACTTTCAGAAGTTGTTAGGGTCACGGGGTGAACAGACAGTGCAAGAGTCCATTAGGTGTACAAGAAAGCAGAGCTATGGAAAGCACTCATGAGGAAGAACATAAAAAAACAATTGCCCAACAAATGTTGGAAGTATTGTTATGTGTGGTTGTTGTTTCATAAAGCAGGGCACTCCGACAAAAGCATCCTCAGGCTCTGCCATGGCCAGTCAGGGCAATGTTTGTCCCTTTTAGGGCTGTGGGAGAAAGCTCAGTGTCTGAACACCAAAGACATCTATTTACAATCCAAATCCAGAGGGTTTATGAGAGCAGAACTGGGCTACACCCACTATTTCATATTGCTGTCTTTGGGCTCTGCAAGCTGGCTTTGTGGTGCTTGGTGCTCTTCCTCACACCTGCAAATTGTTCTAGCTCTTTCCTGTAGCTAGGCACTATCCTTTAATATAATTAGACTTATAAATTATTTCCCTGGTGGTGGTGGGTTGACCTTGGCCAGCTGCCAGATGCCCACCCAGTCACTTTCTCACCCCAGTCCTCAAGAGGACAAGGCAAGGGGAGACAAGAATGACAAGCTCATGGGTCAAGGTGAAGGCAGGGACATCACTGTCACAAACAAGGCAGACTTGGCTCGAGGAAAAATAATTTACTTTATTGGTGGTTAAAATAGATTTGGATGGTCAGAAACAAAGACAAAATTGAAACTCCTCCACCGCTTTCTCCCAGCCTCACCTTCACTCTGTCACTGCTGATTCCTCAGCCTGTCTCACTGTGGGTGCTGTTGGGAGGATGGGGAATGGGGGCTGTGGTCAGTCCATGGCAGCTCTTCTCTGCCACTCCTTCCCCTTCACACCCTGCTCCAGCGTGGGTGCAGTGGGGATACCTGCCCAGCCATGGTCTCTGGAGGGGCTGCTGGATAACCCCTGCTCTGGGACCTGGATCACCTCCTCCTCACCTCCCCCTCCTTCTCTTGGGGCCCACAGGGATGTTTCTCACGCTTTTCCCCTTGTTGCATTTTGCCTTCTGTCTCCACACCTTCCCTGAGGTGTCACCCCACTGGTTGCAGGACTCAGAATTTCTCAATAGAAAGTGCTCCAAAATATTTCAGAGATGGTAAATCAAAATCAAAAAAAAGCTGAACTTTAATAATCTTTTCAACAAGATCAAGTGTATCAGTAAGATCACTTTTTGTGGGACCAGCTTTAGACATTTCCAAACTCAGACATGAGCAGTTTTCAACACTTTTCCACCTCTGAAGCCACCTGCAAGCTGAACTGGATTACTGGTGAGGAGAATTACTGGGAAGGAGAAATGTGCATCCTTTTGGAGGTCACAGGGGTTCTTGAGCTGCTTTTGCTACAAAAGCCACTGATGTCTGAATCTTACAAATAATTTCAAAAAGAGTTTCCTAAAAATTATTCCTGGCCTAATGGGAAAGGACACATGGCAATGGGGAGCCATTTGATGGCTCACTACTGCTGTTGGCTCCTCCCCTCCTCTTTCATTCTCCTTGCTCTGGCTACTGCTCATCCACATCCCTTGCCAGAGTTTTTCCCAAGTTGATTTGTATCATGTAAGATTGCAAAAAATTGTTTGAAAACTCGACTGTTTTAATTCACTAATGAATTAAAGAGTGAAGAGATCAGTTTATAGTAAGGGTGAGGGAACCTCAGATGCAGAGGAAAAAATGGGACAGGACTGCTACAAAAAATTTCAAGAAAGACGTAAAATGGAATTGAGAGCAAGATTTAAAATGAAGTGAGAGAGCCTCCTCTTCCAGGGAGGAGGAGCCATTAGGCTGCCCATGCTGTCCAGAGACCATCCTCTTCCTCACTCTTCTACTCTTCCTTGGGTTGGCAGCTAGATTTTAAAAGTGCTTACACATTGTCAGCTTTGCAAACATATCACTGTGGTACACTAGACAAAAATTGCCTCCCTATAAAAAGACATTAAGATCTGTCTTCACTCATAAAGTCAGGTATCAGTAGCTGAAAGACACAAGTTTTGCTTGGGAGTCTAGTTTCTCTTTTTCCTGCTTCAGGAGGTGCTGTTTTGTGTTGACTTTGTGAAAAATGAGGCAGCATGCATTCAAAATGATGACTTGTCTGATAAATCTGAAATCACACCAGCACACCTCTCAGACTGATCTCTTCTACACATTTGTGAACTTTGGTCATCATGGAAATGTTGGAGAGTCAAACCCAAGACACATTGCAGCTCCTGCTGGTGGCCCTGCCATCATTAGCACTTGTGCACATATCCTGCACTGCTGTCTGTCAGCAGACAAGAGGCATATAAAGACAGCAGATAAACAAGGTTTTCAGCTTACCAGATCTCCATTCTATATTAAAAAAAAAAAAAATAGAAAAATAAAAATAAAAGCCAAATTCCAAATATTTCTCTTCTCTTTTTTTAGCCATTTGTTTGTAATTTCAGTGAGATCTTTCTTTTTGTGAACTGATTGCTGCTTTCCCGTACAATCCTCCCATGCCAAAATGACAACCAAGGATGGATTAATTCAAAGCAGTCATATTTTTTTATATGCTTTATTTCAACAAGGCCAGATTTCTGAACATTAGGAATAAAAAACCAGACTTTGTCATTTTTGATAAATTATCAAAATGGACATCTGAGACAGTCCATTCATTCTAAAAATTCATTACCAAGTACTAAATTAATTCTCACTTGGAACTGAGAAGACCAGTGCACACCAAACTCTCACCTGAATCTAAAGTTCTTTTTTTTTTTTTTTTTTAATGCACACCCTTTATTCTTTCATTCATGCTAGTTTTGCAGTGTTCTGTAGCTTAAAGCTCCTGATGGTTCTGGAGCCTGAACACTGAAATCCCATTGAGCAAACAGGTTTTTCTTTGTCTTTCTGGGCAGCTGGATATAGGATCCACCTGAACTGATTCCTATAAAATGCTGTACGTCTCAGGAGATTTACATAGATTAGTTAAGCTTCAGGTAAACTTTTGAACCAAATTTTACATCTTTAGAGTACTACCTGTAAGCTATTAATTATTTCAGTGACATTATTATTAATGCATTTCATAACACAGTTAAATTCTTTTGTGCTTTTATAATGAAAAATACCACAAACTGCTTTGGTTTTGGGGAATTTTGTGATTAACATAGAGGTATATAAAGAAGAAAAAAGTAGTAAGCACTGCTATTTAAAACTGACTCAACTATCAAACAGTGGCACTTCAGATCACAGAATTAGACTTTTCCCAAGCTTGAAAAATTTGAAATCTCAATTTTTGACATTACACAGATGTTCTCAAAAATTAAATAACAGATTTCTGTTTCATTCCACTTTACTACATTTCTGCAAGTAATTAATATTCCAGGTAACTTCTGTCATTTGAAAGGCAGTAAGACTGTGTTTCACCATTATTGTGATGAAATAATTTGAACAAGAGATGTCTTCAATGCTTGTGGTAGGGATGAGCACTGCATTTTAAGCACTTTGTATGACAACAGAGAGGGTCCCAGGCTGTGTAATGAAGGTATATGTAAGAAACTGTAGAAATACTATATTAACCCCAGTGTTATTCTTGAAACTTGAAAAAGCCCAGGTATTTTATGTGACATTCTCTCCAGTCACTCTGTTTTCTGATCTACAAAGGAACAAGCACTTTCTGACAAAGGGGGTATGCACTTACATGTCACACAGCATCTGCACCGTGTTGGTATGTCCAGAGCAGTGAGACAAACAGGTAAAAGAATCAGTGACAGCCTTGTTTTTAGGGAATCTTGGCCAAGGGTATAGGGTGATTTCAATCATAGCTTTCAATATCTGAAGTACAAAAGGAGAAACTATGCTAAAATATGCTAAAATGCCTGCTTATTGGTTGTGTCTCACAGTTGAAAGGCACTGTCTTAACAACTCAATTCCATATGGATCGTTAATTAGGTCAACAGTGTACTGTATTTTCAAGTTAAACACTTTGTAACTGGATAAAAAGGTGGCTTTGTCTTGGGTTGTTTTAGTTCTTGTTTCTATTCCTAATTTAGATCTGAGAGCTGAAGGCTTTTCGGGCAGAAGGCAACATAGCCAGTTCAGCTCAACACCCAAAATACCAGGGCTGAATTTGAACAATGTTAACTGTTTTACCCCTCCCCCCCCACAGCTTAAAGCAGCAAAAGACAAGCAGCAAACGTCATCTTCACACAGCAGCAAATATTTTCAACAACTCTTGCTCTAATTTTGATGAGAAACCCTCTCATCAAAAAAGGAAAGTCCCTTTTCTTCCAAAAGTCGGTGTACCAAAGTAGGGTGATTTTTTTTCTTCTCTGAGCCAACAGTTAGAATATGCATGCAAAAAAAAAGTTGTTCCAGATGCATTAGACATTTGTAGTCCATTATACCTACACAAAGATTTAAAGGAAGGTGCTATTGTACTGTAAAAGAACTAGAGGGTAGCATTGTATAGAGTAGTGGAAGCTATCCTAACTAGAATGCTTCACATTCACTTACAGAGCTGCTGAACTTCAAAGAAATCAATTACAAGTCCAGGATTTCCATAGAAACCTAATGAAAACAAACACAAGATACAAAAGAAAATTAGGCTTGGAGGCATCAAGAGAAGAGCACTAATTATAGAAGCAACACATCATTGGAGGGAATTATTAAACTATAAGAGTCAGTACCCACCTAGCATGTGTCATAAATAAATACCACATTCTAAGGAAAAATTCAGCAGTCAAATCTGCAGATGTGTGTCTCTGACAAGTGATTTAAATAAAGCTCCTTGTGGTCTCTGAAACATTAAATGTATTCTTTTTAGGCTCCCAATCATATGTACTTCCACACCTAATATTCAGCTGATGTGCCCCGGGGAGAGTGGAATTTGAGTAAAAAGGGTTAATTTTTGCACAATTCTTCTTATTTTACCCCATCTGATCTTTTCTTCCCTTCACCTCTCCTGCTGTTCTTGCAGGAATAAAAGGAAGTGCAATAAACCAGGCTACATTTTGGAGCAGCAATCCTATTGTGCTTTAGTTTTTTAAAAAGTTGTATCCTGATATGTTACAGGAGAACCAGAGGGATAGCAGAAGATGGAGGTACATCATTTTAATGCAGAGAGAACTAAGAAATTACATTATTTTACCAGATATTTTGGATCCTGAGGACTGTCTCGTTACATTGCTGAGAGAAATCAGTTGTTTAGAATAAGTCAGTTTTAAGTTGAACAAGTTACATAGTGACAGTACTGTGTGATACAGAATACAGCAGCTATGTTTGCTGAAACCTCAGGCTGCAAACTGAGGACTTGGACCTAGATTTGTTTTTAGCTAAAATAATTTTCTCAGTAGCTTTTCTAGTAGCTGTGTTTTGTCTTTAGTATGAGAAGAATATTGATAACACACTGGTGTTTTTGTTGTTGCTAGGTAACATTCATGCTAAGTCTAGGGCTCCTTTAGTTTCCTGTGCTCTGCCTGCAGGCAGGTGCATCCAAACCACAAAGCAGAATATAAGAAGGATACAGTTGACAGCAGAAGCTTCAATTTGACAAGATAATGAATCAATTACAATTAATGGCCAGCCTGCATGGGCACAGAGAAAGAGCCTAGTAAGGTGTTAGAAGACCTGAGGCCAAAAATTGCAGCTGTGCCAAGAGACATGATGAGTGTGTGAGGGGCAGGTGCAGAAGATGTAAGGATATAATTTCCCAGGGATTTCTTTGTCCTGGGTCTCCCTCCAGAGGCACCCAGCTCGAGCTGATCTGCTGGTTGGAACAGCTTTGAACCAGTTGTAGTCAGTTGGAATCAGTTTGAACCGGTCAGAACTGGTCTGAACTGGTTTGGTCCCATTTAATTCTGTGGTGGTGAGCCAAGGACAGGTAGCAGAGGCAGAAGCACTCTCAGCAGGGGTGAGTGTACACAGAGCAGAATGAATATCTGACATGTGCAGCACATCTGGGGCAAGGGGAACGGGTCAGAGAGACCTTGACAAATTAGAGGGCTGCTGTGGCCCTGAGGGTTGGCCGCAGTGAAAGATCAACTTTGGCAGACCCTAAGGCTCTGTGTGAGAAGGACTGCTCAGCAGAGGTAAAGGGACAATGGGAAAAGTGGGAGCCAACTCAACAAAGTCATGGAATATGAACAATTGGGAGAAAGCCAATTCTGTTAAAGAGCATTTAATAGTTTATGGCACCAAAAAGGGAATCCTAAACTGTTGCCTAGCATGACAGAAGTTCCCAAATATCAGACTGATCTCAGAGTTAGGAGGATGGCCATGGACCTACTTCCCTTTTCAGCAGCTGCTCACAACCTCTACAGACGTGCCACCTTTGGCTGGGTACAAACATTTACTGGTGATAGTAGAGCAGCTGTCAGACTGGCTGAAGCCTTTGTAACAAGGAGGGCTGACACAGGAGCAGTGTAAAAGCCTTGCTAAAGGAATTTATACCTTTGGATATGGGGTTCCAGAGTCAAATGAATCAAACAGAGGTGCTCATTTTAGAGTGAATATAATTGATTAAGTGTATCAGTTTTTGGGGACAGAGAGGCTCTTTAGGAGGCACCTACCAGGAACATATATCCCAGCTAAGGCCAGCGTGTTGGATGGAGTTGAATGCTTGACCCAGTAAAAGTAGTGAATGATCAATCAGTTCATAGTTACTGACTTGAGAATCCTTTGTGATTTTACATTGATAATAATTTCCACCCCATGACGATCTTGTTATCTTTCATTCTGTAATAGCTATTTATAATAATGTATATAAGGGAAAAGGTCAAATGTCTTTGAAAAGCTTCTGTTTTCCCTTTTAGTATGTTAGCAGGTGTGCTCAGTTAAAATAAAGGGAGAACTGTAAAGGAACATATTTGGTGCAGGTGGCTGGGATAGCTGCAGGTCAGGCTCTTGGTGGGGGCCTGACAGAAGAGGCTGTGAACTGCCAACCCAGGGCAGGAGGACAGAGGGACATTGAGAGGCACAGCAGAAGCTGACTACTCCCAAACTTTTGCACACTTAAACTGTGAGGGTATAAAATCCCAAAGGTTCCTTTGTTCAGGGTGCCTTTTTAGTGTGTCCTGGCTCAGGTGATGTGGATGTGACTGCCAGAGTGGCTCCTGCATGGTCTGATAGGGAAGTTTCCATAACATAAAAAAAGATAAAAATTATTAGAGTGTATTATCCCCTACCTGTTATTCACCCAGTTTCACTTAATCATCCAGCCTCTGTAGGTGTCCAAGGCAACCCTTCAAAATTTGATTTATTTTTTGATCTCATTTAGAGGTTGTCATACAGTTGAAATGTGTTAGTTCCAAATAACTACAGTTCCAGAAATGAACAGAACAGAACATGTCGATTCAGTTGCTCTCTAATGGAAGAATAAAATACTCTAAAATGTGTGATATGTTTGAAACATGAAAGGCTGCGCATGCTGGAAATAAATTAAATTATTTTAAGTGTTCCTACTCTTCCGGTTCTCCAGTTCTTTTCTGATTCCCTTCATTTAGTCTTGTTAGGCATGAATGAGAATTCTTACAATACCATAGAATTTTAATTCACTAAAGAAAGAGGTGTTTTTCTCCTTTATTGCTAAACTCTATCCAAAAGAATACTTTCAAACTTTTCCTCAAATGGAACAGCAACCCCATTTCAATGATACATAGAGGGTTTTTTTTAGTTTTTTCTCCCTTCTATCATCTCCAAAACCTTTAATGCCACACTTATTAGCTGACATCCCAGACCTGAGACAAGTAATTTAGGAAATGCAGAGGGTCAGGATGTAGCTATTGGACTCAAAGAAGGCAGTCTACTAGCTGCAAATTTCCTTAAGCAACAAGGTCAGCAGATCTGATTTTTTCCCTGGGTTTTGGGGATTTTTGTTGTTGTTTTGTTGGGTTTTTTTTGTAGTTTTTTGTTGTTATTGTTGTTTGTTTTTTGTGTAGTTTTTTGGTTTGGTTTGGTTTCTTGGGTTTTTTGTTTGTTTGTTTGTTTGTTTTGGGGTTTTTTTGGTTTTTTTTTTGTTTGTTTTTTTGGTTTTTTTTTTTTTTGCTTGGTGATTTATTTTCTCTTTGGGAGTTTTATCTGCGTTCCAGACTTTGTCTTTTCCTCTGGGTTTATATACAGGCTGTACCCCTGATGGAGTTAGTTCCAGAAATCTCAGTCCAATACTCAACAGGCATGTAAGGATCATATGGCTGTGCAAGTGCAGATCTGTTCCCTAGGCTTTTGCTCTAATCTGTCTGGGAAACCATGAGCAAATTGCACATGTATCACACAGCTGGTTTACACATGAGCTACAGACCTGATGTGTTTGGAATGGATCAGATAATGCATTAGCACATTGAATTCAGTAGAAAAATATGGAAAATATCAATTACATTCCTTCTTTTCCCTCAGAAGATTAAACTCATATATTCAGTTTCCAGGAAAACCCCTTTACCCTGCAGTCTTATATTGGAAAGGAGGGCAGAGAGCAACCCTTTCATCTAGTCTGCTATATTTTTTAATTGTGTTTTTCTAATGGATTATGTGCAGGATGTAGAACTGCAGAGAGACGAAACTTGCCTAAAATGAGTATTTCCCCCCCCCAAAGACAGTGGAATGATAGCATTAATCTTAGGGGATGAAGGCTTTTATACCCAATGAAAGGGCTTTGCCTTTTAACAGGAGGCTGAAACTTGTACCCTGCACAGTCCCCAGCCAGAACTGCTTTGTGCTGCATAATTTATTCCATCACTTACTCCAGTGAGCAGGATATTCACTTGAAAAATAAGTTAAAATTACAGTTAAAGTTGCAGGGGATTCTAGTTTATGTTTCCTGTGAACATTTGTGCTACAGAACAAACCAGTGTCAGCTGGAGAAATTTATGTTGGCTGGATGAGAGTAGCTGGGATGTCAGTGGCTAAGGGAGCAGCCTCAGGCAGGGTTGGGAGAAGAGTCCTGTTTGAAACCCCTCAGGCATAAGGTGGAAGCTGCTTTCACTTCCAGGGCAGGTGTGGAGAGGCCATAGCCCTTTTTGTCTCTCTTCAGCTTTAGATTCTAGAGAGAGGGAAGGAAAAGAAAGATATTAGGAATTTCCCTCCTCAGAAAAGGTCTAAAATTACTCTTTTTTAGGTAGAAAAAAACCCCAAAAAACAACACTTTGGGTTTTTGTTTAGGGGGAGAAGGAGAAGAGGTAAAATCTATTTATGTTAAATCATACTGGAGTGTTCTTCCAGCTTCTGAGTTCAGCTGCCACGCAGTTAGACTTAGGACTAAAGAAACTGTGTGAAAACGGAACATGAAATCTAGTTCATTCCATCAGCAGCATGGAATATTGCAGCTTTGACTTCTTTTATGGTGCAGCCACAAATGTTTCAAAACAGCTACTGATACTTGATGAGAATAGAACATGCACCTGACTAAATAATGAAATAGGGTGTAAATCTGACAAACTGTAAGCTATAGCTTTTAGCACGACAAACAGAACAATAAAGTAGTAGGAGATCAAATCCAATAAACAGAAAAAGCTGTTCTTACTGCTGCTGAATGTGACATGCATAAGGTCCCTGAGGAAGCTAGGTATGGTTGCAAAAATCTTAGACTAGGCACTTTAAGTGCTGGAAATCATCTTCTGTGAACTTAGCTTGTCTGGCAGCAAGAAAAGGGGTTAAACATGCCTTCTACCATTCATGAAAGAGCCAGCATAGCTGGGAAAGTGAAGGCAGACCCCTGGTAACTCAGCCTAGTCCCACTGCCTCAAACCAGGGATTTGATTCTTGGCTGAACTTCCTGGCCTTGCTTATGGCACCTCAAACTTGCAGAAGTAATTTTTCTCTCCGTTTGTATCAGCATCAATAGCTACACAAACTTTCCCCATGGCATATCCCAGATGCACCAGCTCACTGTGTGAGGTATCAAAAAACCTCCAAAAAACAATCAAATAAATGAAATGTATTTCCATGGTGGTTGGGAGGAATTAATTTCAGAGCTGAATTTCATGCCTCTTCAGGCAAGGGGAAACAAATTGTGATTGGGAAGCCACTTGTTGGCCAAACCAAGCCTCTTTTGAGGCTTGACCATCTGCAGCAAGAGTGGAGATCTGGAACAAAGTAAATTTTAGAATGTGGAAAAAAGCCAATAGAGAATCAATTCAACAGTCTGGCCCATAAAATATGTACTTTAAATTAATTTTAAGAAAGCAGCATGTGTGTTTTTGACAGTGGCAATTTGCCCATATGTGTTAACATTTTGGTGCCACCGAAGCCACTTGAAAAGTTTGGAGTACTTGCTAATACTTCAGCAAATTTCTCTCCCTCTCACTGGATCTTCAATTTTGAAAGATAAGATTTAGGTTGTTTTCTTCAGTTTGAGAAAATGCATGATGCTTCAATGGTTTCAAGATATGGAAACATACCAGAAAAAATATGGCTGATGTAATGATGTGATTTCAAGTCATTTCAGTTATTTCTTAACAAAGCAAATACTTTTTTGGGGGGGAGCTGAAAAGAAGTCTGAAAAAGGAACACATCCTTCTCTAGTGCTGAGGTTTTTTGCCCTTTTCAACTTTTTGGGTGGTTCAGAGGAGAAATATGCCCAACTAGACCTGCCAGAGTACATTTTTTAAAATTGTTAAGTTAAAACCAGGCCTGCTACCCTCATATGTATTCTGTAACATTGTGCCTATAGGGACAGTGGCATAGAGTTTTATCGGCAATATTATTTTTCTGGCATTTGTGACAAACCATAAACTACAGGACTGAATTTTTTAAATGGTGATATTTCCCATTTTTAATCTAGTGAAAGTAGGATTCTGCTATTGTAAACTAGCAGCAAACTTGCTCTCAAACCATATTTCCAGTAGCTCTCATTTTGCTGCAGATGTAAATTCAGAGATATATGTTTCTCTCAACCCAGTGCTACCGTTGAATTAAAATATCAGCAAATCTATGAATTAAGTGGGCCTCATCAACACTTTTTATAGCAGCTGAGATAGCATTTTTTTTTTTTGTTTACAAACAGCAATAAATATAGTCATGTCTATTGATCTTTATTATCATTAAGATTTATCAAGCAGCACTTATGCTCCTACCCTTGCACAAAAGGAAGAACAAGAAAAAAAAATGATGAATCCCCTACATGCAGTTTCTAAAATACCACCAACATGTTTAAGGTGTTGGAGTCCTGCTTTTGAACAAGGTATATATCCAACTATGCTTCTGTTCATTGGCAGGAGTGTGTCCGAGGACAAATTCAGCAGTGAGTACCACATTGCACATTTTCCTAGTGCCAAAAATCCTTAAGGATGCTTTTTACCTCGCTCCCTGGAAGATGCCTTCATCCATCACACATACGTGTGGCCTTCCAGTACCTGAAGGGAGCCTACAAGAAAGATGGAGGGAGATTATTTACAAGGGCCTGGAGTGACAGGGCAAGGGGGAATGGATTCAAGCTGACAGAGAGCAGATTTAGATTAGATATTAAGAAAAAATTATAACCATGAGGGTGGTGAGGCACTGGAGCAGGGAAGAAGCTGTGGCTGCCCCATCCCTGTGGGGATGTTGAACACTGTGGCAGTGTTCAAGGCTGGGTTGGATGGGGCTTTGAGCAACCTGGTCTAGAGGAAAGTGTCCCTGCCCATAGCTGGGATGTTGGGGCTAGATGACCTTTAATGTCCTTTCCAATGCAAACCATTCTATGATTTTAGATTCTATGTATGCATCTTTTCAGATTAAACACCAGACTACTGTGGAATGGCCTACCCTAAGGCAGGAGCAAGCAAGTAAGGTTCCCCCTCTACTCTTTTTTGGCTAGAAGGAAATAACAGAATTTGAAGGGCTCGGTTCTAAGCCCAGGAAGACCTCAGGTGTCTTCTAAATAAGATGAGAAGAAGCTTCAGTGAATTCATCCCAGGAGGAAGGTGCTCACTGAATGGCACAGCACACAGTGCTGAGTTGTTACCTCAGCGCTGCATCCAGCTGAGGAGACAGCACATGTGCTGCACTGAAGCAGAGGCTGTATAACAACTGTCTGTGCATGGATGCATTCTTCAGGATAGATCATAGAAAAAAAGGAGATTCAGGATCACTGTAGTACTTTTGAGAAACCAAATAGATTATTTAATAAATTATTAAAGGAAGAGTCAAGAAATCAGCCCAGATCAGAATTTAAACATGTAGCCCATCATTATATTTTATTTCCCTCTTTCCCCCCTTTCCTTACCATCATGTGGAATTTATTCACACCCACCTAGAAGTCCGAGAGCATTAAATTGAAGATCTGTCTGCAGGAAAAAAAAAATAAAGCCTTGACCCATCACTTGCCATCTGGATGAAGTAACACCTCAAAAAGAGCTGTTTTTCAAAAAGGCAAAGCTTTGGCTAAAGGTTGTTTTTCCAGGTGTAGCACAATCCTACTAATTTTAATGGAGCGTGACAAGTAACCGAAGGAGGAGTCTGATCATTAATTTGGGATTAGAACCACTTTATTCCTACATTTAAGCATTTTATTCAGTGTTTCCTGTCCAAAACATTATACCAAGCCAAATTAAATTGGTTCAAGATTGATTTAGTAAAAGTGGTGTGAAACTCCCATGTAGACACTCTTAAATTGTTTTAAATCTGAAGCATCAGCCTAGGTTAAATTGATTCCTCACAAGATTAGCAAAATCAATATATCATCCATTTTTAACCTGTTTAGTGGTATCCACTAAGTAAATTAGTTCAAAAACCTAATAATTTAACAACACATGCTGAGACTAGTGTTTATCATGATGATCACTATTGTTTTCTTGTTTCCTTTGAAGATGGTAACTCAGATTTTGTACCCAATCTGGCACAGTGGATGTGCTGGCATTGAGGCACTCCTGGATACAATCACTGGGATTTTAACATTAGAACAGTGCAAGTCTGCATGAAAGTGTGGCCTTACTTTGAACTAACAGCCCTGAGTAGTGGATTGCCAGCATTTGGGGTTTTCTGTGTGTAAATGCTAAGCTTCCTTTTTTCATTAAAAAAGGTAAATTTAGACCAAGCACTATTTTCAAATGGAGTAATGAAAACATTGCCTGGGGAAAAGGAGGTTGAGGGGGGAGGGGGAGAAGACATTCTCTCTACCTGAAAGGAGACAGTAGCCAGGTAGAATTGGTCTCTTCTCCCAGGTAATCAGCAATAGGATAAGAGGAAACAGCCTCAAGCTACACAAGGGGAGATTTAGCTTGGATAAATTCTTGTCAAAATTCTTTTTAAATTGTCCCTAAGGTACTTATCCATATCAGGTGAAATGAAAGGTGACAAAGAAAAAAAAAAGTGATATAAGAATGAAGATAAAGACTTGAGCTTTTAATGGATTAAAACAAACTACAAAATTAGGAAAAGTAAAAATATCACTAATAAAGTGCCTCATATGCAAAGATAATGAAATTATAACTAACACACAGCTGATACACAGCTTCAAACAGAGTAGCATCTTCCCAGTGAGGTGTGGGAAAACAGGCTGTTTCTTTCAGTTGATTCTCAAGGTCTCATTCCTTGGCAAGTGCAAAGCCACACCCCACCAGACAGCTCCTGTGGAAAGGAACCATGTGAGTTTTAGTGGTTCTCTCCACTAAAGAAAGAGAAAATATCTTTCTGGGTACCATGTTATAGCCAATATATGGCACAAGCTTGAGAAGGGGAAAAGTAATTCAACTCTTATGATAAAATCTAAATTTGATTTTACTCTGGGGTAGGTTGTGGTTTAATTGATCCAATCTTTAAAATACCACTGTAAGCAGTGAGTTATATATTACTTATTTCATATTTTTACAATCAAGAAGCCTTTTGAAGATATGTACCTGTAATTTTCAATATTGAATTAAGAATCTCTTGTCTTTGATAGCCACCTAATAAATGAAGGATAGTGAATCCTTTTCCAAGTTTTATTCCAGTAAAATCTACCAGTCACTAAGGAATTCAGACCATCAAAGGTTTATTTTGTGTTAAGATTTAAAAATTACCAGAAACTTTAAGGAAAATGGCAGGATATTAAAATAGGAGGAGGAAAACAGGATTTCCCAGTTAAGCAAATCTGTATTGTAAACATTATGCAGACTTTGCATTAAGGTGTCTCCTGTCCCAGCACAGTATGATTTATAAAAATGATTGAGGGTCCAGACAGAAGAGCACAGAGTGAAAAAACATCAGGGCGGGCGACAGGCAGAGGGCAGGAATCCTTTTAGATTGACCTTTAGCTGATAAATTGGTGATGTCCTCATTAGCAGCAACCCTGCTGCTTGCCCTCAATAAAAGATAATGTCCTGTTGTTAACACTATTCCCGTTTGTGTGATTTAATGCTACTATTACAGTGCAGATTCCATTTAAATGGATTAAGGTTTAAATGAAGACAAAATATTTTTGGGTCTGCAGTGTTTGTCTCTGAACCAAGCAGTTCACTTTCATTGCTTGTGACTGGAAATTGGCAGGCTATAGGGGAATTGATCAGATCACATTAGAACCAAGGTTTTCACAAGGTATTACCTATAAAAACCCCAATTTGGTTAGTATGCTCTCAGTAATATTTCACAGGCAATTAGTCTGCTTATGATAAACTTTTTAATGCACAGTTACCCACATCATCATCCTCCCTCAGGAAAAAAAAAACCAAAAAAACCAAAAAAACAACAACCCTTTACTAGAATTCCAGTATTATCTAGTATGCAAAGTTTGTGAGGTAAAGAATGTAGCAAGATGATGAATCACATTAACTACTACAGGCAACAGATACATGATGCTAAAAATACAGAAAGAGATGCTGTTACTGATCTGTTATTTGACTGGGCAAGTCTTTTTTTTGCTTTCTGAAGAATTGTTTTGAACAAAGAAGCTTAAGCCTTTCACTTTGCTCCCCAGATGTGCTTACATTTAAATACTGTACCCTGGGAGTCAATTTGTATTTTCAAGACAAATGACCAAAGTTCTACAGAACAAAGACGTTTAGCAATCTCTCTCATCAAATGTAATTATAGAGTTACTTTAAATGCACACAGAGATAGATTATAGGATCCTTTATTAACAATAGCCTTAGCATAACAAAATCCTTCATGTTGTTTGAATCTCCTAATAAATAATGTAGGAAGTATCATGACACAACAGAAAGCAATGTTGTCACAGGAAAAAGCAGATGATTTTAAAAATCTGATCTATTATTTCTGTGTTCTTTTCCCTTTTCACTTGTATTTATGATCCACCACAAAATCCTGCACTCAGCTTTCATAAATGCACACCACCTGAAACCATCTCAAAAGCAGCCTTCCATTGCAGGAATGTTCCTACACATAAAAATGTATTTCATGTTTATGAAAATAAATATGAAAATATTTTTTCTTCCAGATAGGTGAAAACAAATGGACATTGTCCTGATCTGGTGAGACCCAGTAGCATGGTCTGTGAGGACACCAATCATCAGTGTGATCCTTTGGAACTGCTGGGATCTGGGACCACCTGTGGGAATTACACTGGGGGCAGGCAGGAGGCAGATTTCCCCTTTTCACGGCCTGGAGATGGAGAAGGGGTTGAAGCAGCACAACTCCAGCATCTCTCCTCCCTCTTTTGAGCAGGGCTGCACACGGGCAGCAGCACCAGCTGCCCAGAATGTACAGAGCTGAGACAGACCAGATCGACCATCTCCAGAATTCGGTTGTGCACGGGCTCTTCAAATCCCAAATCTCTCAAATGGGGAACTCCCATTTCTCTCAGCTTTCTGCATCTTCCAGAGGAAAGAGCAAGTGATCTCCACTCTCTCTTCAGGCATACATTCTGCAGCTTTTTGAGCTCTCAGTCCCCCAGGTAATCAGCTCTCACATGTGCCATTTCTCTCCCACTATGCTAAACAGGGCTTTAATTAAAACGTTTGCTGTTTCATCCTGGATTTTTTTCAGGGAAAAAAAAAAATCACACAATTGCAAGAAACAGCTGTCACTCTACAGAAAGATATGCAAGCAACAGAAGGGCTTACTTGAATAACAATATCCAAAAAACTTGAATAATGTGGAATTATTCAAAGTGACTTGCAATTGGAACTTGTTTCCTTTGAGAAATTTGGTTGGAGGGGCAGGGGTGAGGGAGGGTTGCCCTTGACACAAATTAGTTTAAATAATACCTGTGCTTTCTTCTCTTGGTTTGTATCTGACAGTAGAAAAAAATCCATCTCTGCTATCCTGGCAAGAGCACAGCCTGGATTAGTTGTCCCAAGTATGGGCTTTTTGTTTTGCCTGATGTGCAAGAAGCCAATCCACATACAGAGTCGAGATATTTATTTCAAGTCTGTATTGAGCTGGGTGCTAGGTGGCAAATCCACACATCTAGCACAGCCTTAGTGTTCCACACATCTAACACAGCCTTAGTGTGCCAGCTGCTTGCTTTTGTACACTTCCAACAGGGAAGGATCAACATTTCCCACGTATGCAACAAGCTAAAGCTCTCAGCAATGGCTACAGTTTCCTTTCTTTCCATTTCATTTTACTGATTATGAAAATCCTCAAGTATTTTGCTGTGCATCCTCTATGGGGAAGGAGTTTATGTGAGATGGGGGATTCTACAGGTGGGGATTTCACTGTATTAATGACTAAATGTTGGCACAATCTTCAAGTAAAACTCTTCTTTGGCTTTCTCAGCAGCTTCTTGTGGCATTATCTCCTTTCTTGATTGGATTTATGATGCTTCCTATTATTGCTTTTCAAGTCTTGGCTCCTAGTTCTTACTTGCAGGGATAAAACATGTTCTGTATTGCAACAGATTTGCCAGAAGCTTTTCTGGAACTTTGTTAAACTCCATTTTGCCACTTTCTTGGGAGTATCATATCCACATTAAACGGTCCAGCACTGCCACTGGATAAATTTGTCAGGAGAAATGACTGTCTCTCCCTTGGTGCAGAAAACCTGAAAATTAGAATCTGCACAATTTTAATTATTCAGAGTCATCATTGAATAGTCCTGGCTTAGTTTCACAATTGTTTTTATGTGCTTTAAGGATACTTAGATGGGGACAGAATTTTGTCTTTATGTATTGGATTTTAAAAAAAAATATTATTTCATTATGATCACAGCTCTTACAATGACATAATTGCTGTCATGCATATTCACACATAAAGACAAAAATATTCCTGCTTGTGACATCCCACCTTTAAGGGGGAATGGAGCATCCAAGATTCATAAATGCTTATTGTTGAAAGGAATGGAAGAAATAGGACAAAAAAATCACAAAATTTTATTAGTAAATTGCATATAGGGTATGAAAATTTTTATGGTAGTCCCTGACCTACTCTATAAGCACATGACAGTGGATTTTGTATAAAAGTGAAGAGAGAAAGGAAGAGATTAATGAGAGAGAGAGGGTTTTTTTTCTATTTCCCCTCCAAAAATTAAAGATCACTGCTTGATAAGCTGCCCTTTGAAGACATAATTCAGCAGATTAAAGATGCACTTACAATTATTCATTTATATACACATGATTTCTTTCTTACTCTATTTAACAGTAGGAGGTTACTTTATAATTTTATGAACTTAGCAGGAGTGAGAAAAAAATCTCTTTATATTCTCTTTATATTAATAATGTAATTACTTCTACTGTCCTGTTCCTGTAGTTACCATTGTTTTTTTGTGGGTTTTTTGTTTGGTTGGTTGGTTTTTTTTCTGTTGTTGTTGGGTTTTGTTGTTTTTTTTTTTGATTACAAAAAATAGCTTTAAAAATGCAAATGTTTTGAAGTTACATCTTCAAAGAAGCAACACAACTGTATGGACAGAAGAACTGAAATGCAATATAAATGTCAAATGCTATCAAAAGTTAGAAGTTTTAAAAGGCTTTGTAAAACAGGTTTTCAGTGTAACCTAAACTCAAGGGAGTATTTTAAAAGTGGATTTTTGGGTTTTTTTAAAGTTGATGAATATTGTCATTAGTGATAATTTTGGAATGTTGCATTAAGAATAAACCAGCATAATATTAAATCAATAACAATTTCTATTTTGCTGGCCTTTTCAGGAATTATTGCTGTCTTCAGCATGTCCAGGAGTTAAAGATTGCCTAAACTTTTTATGATGATCAGAGGTATGTTCTGGCTCTACAGAAACCACTGTCAAAACTCCATTTCTTCTAACTGTGTTTTGCTTTATTTCCCCAATTATTCTGGAGTTGGCAATTTCTCACTGAAAGTGTTACTCTTGTTCGTTCAAGAAGAGTTGGATGTAATCTAGACTGTTCTTAATGTTTGGTTAACAGTGTCATCTACACACACTGAAAATCTAAAAGGCATTAATAGGACTAGAGCACAATGCAGAATTATGAGTTGGGAACAAAGCATCAGGGCTACTAGAAATCTTCAAACACTGTGATGTACTTTTTTGTCAATCGGAGTCTAAAAAATAATGTCAGATAGTTTGGAGACTGAGAGCATAGTGACTGTTTTTACTGCTAAGTGACATAGAAAAGTAGCAAGGAAAGGCAAAGTCATTCCTACTAAGATCTGACACCCTGCCCCCAGATGATTATGGCACATCCTTGGCACTGCCTGCACGCAGAGTAAGACAGAACAACACTGCAAAACCACCTCAACAGAGCAAAATACTAACAAAAAACCAAACAAAACTCCCCCAAACAAAACCCCATACCAAACCAACAACAAACCCCACACAAAAAAGCAATTCCTATCCAAAAAGGAAATAGTTATTTCAAATATATTTTTTCTCCCTCAACCACTTTGCCAATAAATGGCCATATAATTACCAGCTTAATTTCAACAAACCAGATTGTTTACAATGGGTAAAGACTAAATCATACTTTTTCTCAGGCAGCTGGTCTCATTTTAGACCACAGGCTTTTTTTTTTTTTTTTTTTTTTTCCTCCAATAAAGCAGGAAATGGAGTGCCAGGCCCTGGGTTTTGCAGCTAATCNAACTATTTGCTGCTGATATGCAAGCTGAATTATGCAACTTCAGATTTTTTTCTTTTTTTTTTCTTTTTTTTTTTCTTTCTTTGAAAGAAAGGGGTATGGCAGTCAGTGTTGGATTCTTTTGACCTTCCTCTGAAAAGAAATATCTTGAATCTTTTCTGGATTTCCAGTGGTGTTAGTCTACTAATTGCAGCACTTGAGGTTTTATTGTGCTGAATCTTTAAAAAATCAGTTTTGCATGTATGCATGTATTTCATAGATAATATGTGGAAAAGCAGCAGTGTAATAAAGCTGAAACAGAAGCTTAGTCTTATGGACTAAGAAAAAAAATAAAGTGGAAAAGTGGAAAGGGTCTTCTAAGAGGTAGACAAGTGCAAGTAAGTAAGAGAAACAAGAAAGATCAAGCATTTTTGGAGATGTAAAGGTGCTTGATTCTTTCTTTCGAGTTAGTCTTGAAGGTTTAATTCTGAAGTGTTCTAAAGGTTGCAACACTGAGAGCAAAAGCAGCAATCCACATGCAGCTTTTTCTGAGCACCAGCAGTGAAAGTCTAACCTATGATTCACACAGGCTTGTGAACAGTTCTGGGAAACCCCTCGCCTCGAATGTGAGCAGCTCCTGAGGGGGAATTAGTCATTTCACACAGCACTAATGATAGCTTGCCAGTGTTAAATTAATGGCATCCTTGGGGAAAAAGGTAATAACATTTTTTCTTATTAACCTAACTGGCTGCAGGACTCTGCTCTAGTTCTGTTCAAATTCATCAGCAAAACCATTTTTTGTACATTGCCTTGAGTTGGAAATTTTGATTCTCAGAGCTGAGAGGGCAAAAGGCAGTTTCTGGTGTTCTGCTGGTTTCTGTAATTACCTGTGATCACAAGCTACATTTATTCTCCTAAGATGCAGCTTAAATGTAAAATCCAATGATATTCCATAAATCCTCAAAATAAATTTTTCCATCAACAAATCATTTATTTAGCCTTTTTAAGTAATTCATTCATCTCCATTATGAAAGACACTGTAGAAACTGAAGCTGTGTTATGAAACTGAAACATAAAGGAGAAACTACAGGTTAGAACAACACAGTTCTCCAGATAAAGACTTTATAGATTTATTCATTTAATATGCACTGCTTTATCAGCCATGGAGAACAATACTTTGCCTTAAACGATTGAGTCATATGAGAAGAAATTGAATTGAACAGAAAAGAAAATCAAAGTGTGGACATTTTCTTTTAGAAAACTTTGTTCATTGTACAGTACTATGCTACATGCACACTCTTAGAAAGGAGTAGGAAAAATGTTCCTGGGAAATTCTGTTCAATATGATGTCAAATTTCAGTGGAATTGAAAGAAGTTTATGCTACCAAAGAAGCACCTAGGTTTTCAGAATAAAGGACACATTTAGTCTTGTTTCCTCTAAAGCATCTCTGTAGTACAGTTCTTTAACACTATCAACTAAATTTTGACTTGTTACTAATAAACTTTCCTCAAGTGTTGAAGTTTATTATCTGTAGCATTCGGAAATTGTTGCATCATATGAAACATGAATTTCACCATCAAACAGTAATGCTACCTGCCAGACAAGGAAAGGAAAGGTGAGTTTTACACAAGAGTTAAATCCTGCTTATTTTTCTCTTGAGGATGGATCCTCTGGGCCAGATCCTGACTTTTTATTTGTGTTTGAGAATGTAAGACTTTGCCTATGTGAAGCTGAAATCAGAAGCCTCAGCAGTCAGCCCACTTGTTTCAGTAATTGCTGTAATTGAACTAAGATGAGCAATGCTTGGTCCCCACTTAAAAGCTGAGGGAAAATTTACTTTGGTGAATTGCAGCACCACTCCTCAGGCTGCAATGTGACGATAAGAGTGTCATGAGGGTAGGAGTGTCAGCTCTGCAGAGCAACATTGACTGTGAGAACAGAAATTAGACTAGAATGGTATTGCAAATGAACTCTGGAGAGGTGTATTTAGAAAATTAATTCTCTTATTAAGCTAATTCTCTGCTAAAGCATCTTGCATTATTCTTTATAAGTCAATACAAGTGACTTCACATCCTATTACCCATGAGAACTTTAGAAAACTCCATTTAAAATTCATGGGAGACTATTATCTAATGATTCATTTCATTAATAACTCATCTCCCTGGTTTCTAGGCCACAAATGCTCCAGACTCTACAAGCTTATGCTAGTGGTTCACATGAACATTTTAATTGCCTCGTTTTTTGGCAAACATGGAAGGCTGGATCAGTCTATGAAATGCATGACAGTAGTGCCAGAGGAAGCTTTAAGCACATAAAAAGGGAATCCACATGTAATGATGATGTAGGATTGCTCCTGCTGCTATCCACAGGAAAGGAACCTCTGCTTTAATCATCTCACTTTTTAAATATAGAATAAGAAAGCTAGCAACAAAAAAATTATAACTACTGCTATGAGAAACTATTGATAACTATTTTAAGGATGATAAAAAAAGAAGGCTAAAGACAAACTGAAGAAAACCTTAACCACAAATTCTCAAATTTCTCTTAGGTATGTACATCTAAAAGCAGAGCTCTTAAATGTATCAGGAACTGGGTGTTATTTACAACTGTTCTGACTAAAATCTCATGTAAGGAGTTGATACATCATGGTCTCTGCACACACTTAGTACTTTCAGCAAGAAAGATCCAGGTGTTTAAAGATGCCTTCTCCTGCAGATGGATAATCCATAAAACACACTGTGTTCTGTAGATCCCCTATTCAGGGAGTTCTGCATGTAGCAGGAGTGGCTCCCTACTGCAGAACTGGTTGGGCTCTGCAAATACTTCCTACCTGGTTGAGGTCGAGGTAAGGACATTGCTTTATGAGGGGATGTTTAAATAATCAAGTCAGACTTAGAAGCACGTTTCACATCTGAATTAGCACTAAAACTGGGTTTAATGGAACAATTTATACTGTCCTTTCTATACCAAAGATAGTTCTCATGCTTTCTCTGCCAGGAAGCACAACATTCAAAGTTTTTTTAAAAGGTAAAGTTACAGAAAGCAAAGTTCAGTCATGCTGATACAATCTCATATTTGTACTTCCAAATTTGATATCTGGATGTAGAATTGCTTTCCCCCTAAACACACACTTAAAGGAACCCCAGTCTCTTTTGAGATCATCCAGGGACTGCTGCAGCATATTTGACATCTCATCACCCCCAGTTTGCCAAGCTGCCAGGATGGACAGATCTCCAGGGGGCACCCAATGGATGCTCAGATACAGATGAAGAACACAGAGCGGGTACAAACACTCCTTTTCATGCCTGTACTCATTTTAAAGAGGTGACAAGATCCATTTGACACTTCATCCACTGAAGCTTTATATCTTAGAAACTGATTGAACAAGGAGTGCTGTAATTTTTTTCAAGTGGGCGCCATTCAGATTTTCATTGGCATTGAACTGAGCCTTCAGATCTTTTGTGTTTTGTGTTTGGTCAGGAGTTAGATGTGCTCTGCAGACTCCTCCTTCTGTCTCACTCCACATGAGTTTCTGCAGAAGATTATCCAGCTCAATATGAACATTGTTGTCCAAGGAAAATCAGTTGTTACATTTCTGTTCTGAAAACAGCCTGAATAAAAAGACTTACATGGTAAATGCCTCTGAATAACCTGGAAACAGCATGAGGAGCATTCAGTCCCATCTCACATATTTAATTGAAGCATCTCTATAGCTTGGTACCACTATAGTAATTCAAAAATGAGCTAAACCCAAGGAATTACTGTATTTCTAAACAAATCATTTTGAAGTAGACAGTCTCGTAACCAGAGGAAAGTCATTAAGTTGAAAATCCATGCTGAGTTGTAAAGTACATTATATATTCCTAGATGTATTACCAGAAAAATACTTATTAAAGTGAAGTATGGTAAGAATATTCAATTAACTCTATGTCCATACAAATTAATTTTCTTCTGATATTGAATGTTTAGAGGCTTTTGCATTTCTTTAAAGGGTTTAATATTAAAAATAAACCGCCAACCCCACCCCCCTCCAAAAAAGACCCCAAACCAAGCCCCACAAAAACTAAAACAAAGCACAAAAGATAACTGTGTATTTTTTAAAGCAATACAGGCTTTGTTAGGTTCCCACAGATCTCACAAAGAAAATAGAAAGTATTGGTTTCTACTAGTACTTCACAGAAACTGGTAGACTATTTAACAGTAGGGTCTTATTATTTATTGATTTTTCATTTAATTAATGAATTTAGTTAAAAACTAAGTGATTTAGGTAAAATAAAGTAAAAAGAGAAAAAAGGAAGACCAAAATTATTCTGGTTTCCATAGTTCTCATCTTAAATATACTCTTAATAAATTAATCATAGGAGTCTCAATGCAATGTTACCTCACCTGAAACTGTTGAAATATGTATAAAAACCTTTCCATTGTCATCTGATGGAAAGAAGAAAATTTATTTAATTTTTCACCCCATTGTTGAGATGTGTGCACCTATTAATTGAAAGTAACACTGAAAGTTACAAGTATCGAGTGTGTATTTCTTGTAAGATTGTAAAATTAATAGCAATAACAAAATTACCTGTGAGGTTAATACTTTCCCTAAATAAAGGAAGTATTTTTCACTAAAGCCTTTAATGTAGGAAGAAACCAGTGGCCTTTGCAATCTCCTTCAAGTCCCAATGACCATTTGGGACTTTTAAATCATTTTAAATGACACCTTAGAAACCATGTGCTTCAAAAAGCATCAATTGGTTCGTGTTTTATTCCAAATTTTGAAAACTTGTTTTCAAGTCTTAATCAAGGACCTAAGCTGTTATTTCATTAGAATAGATCTTTTATTTTTTATGCTGTTGAAGATTTTAACAGATCTGACTACTGAATCCAAAGCTCAGCTATGTGGCGTTTGCAAATTCAATTGCAGCAATGGATGATGTAACCTTCTTTCAGACTAAAATGCCTGTATAAGCTGCAAGGTAAATATACATATTTTCATATATATATTTTCAAATGAAATGAATTAAAGAAGTGAAGTATCAGAAACCCAAATTCAAGCATTTAAACTTTATTAAAAGATATATATTTCAGTTATTTTACATTTCTGTTTTAAAAAAAAAAACCTGCCTAACTTTTCCATCAGAGCTGGTGGGATAACTACAGAAGCAAATCCAAATGGTAATTTAGAAACTCGGTTTTTCAGAGATTAGTTTTGATATAGAGTATGAAGAAAAAACAAATAAATACATGCCTTTGTTTGGAAAGTTGACATGGACTTGTAGAGGTGAATTTTCTACAAGCCATCCCTGGCTCAATCCTCAGTCACCTGGATAAGTATTATTATTAATAAAACAATAATCACAAACAATAAATTATCTGAAGCTCAAACGACAGGAATTGGTGAAAATATTTATAAAAATATTATATATTATATTATATTATATTAATTATTATTATTATTATATATTATATAAAAAAGACTACATTTTTGTTTTCATGGGCAGAAGGTAAAATCTGACCTTATTTTTGAATATAAGATTATAAATAAGTGGCAAATAGACATGCAAATTTTAACAATTCATGAAACAATTTCAAATAGCATCTAAACTCTTCAGAATAACTTTTACCTGGAGAAGTTGGTCCCTGCTAAACAAAGTAAAATTTCTCCATCAGTTCCAGCACTACCTAGTCATGTATTATGGTAGAATTTGTGTTGAGATGCTCCCTGGGTATTATCTGAGGGAGGAAAACTCAGGGTCCACCTTTCAAGTTTTAGCAGCCAACAGAATTATAAAAATTACAAGTTGTCCTGTATCTCACCCTGGTTCATTCACTGTATCAAATTTCTTCAGTGCTCACCTCTAGAGCTGATAAGGATTAAGCAATAAAGGTGAAAAATCCTTGGACTAGGATAAAAAAAACCATTTAGTGACACACTGAGCACACTTCATCTATTAAGTCTGTATAAATCAAACAATATTTTTCCATCCATGCACACTTCTGTCTAATTAAAGAAAATCACACCTTGTTCAAGTGCAGTGAGTAAGAACTTAGAATTGTTTGCTTGTTTGAAGTCCCAAGCTACCAGAGATATGCAACAAATCCCATATTTGAACTGTGTTGGATTGCAAAAACTAATCACAAGATTCTGCCTCCTTTTATTGTCAGTGTTAAGGGAAAAGCAAACTAAAGACAGTGAAAAAACAGAGAAAACATAAAGGGCTTGTGTACAACTCTTCTTTACCACTTGTAATAAACCTGCAAATATTGGTGTTACCCAGGACTTTAATGCTATGGGTGAGAAGATAAGAAAGCAAAAAAACCTTAACACTATAGAATTTAATATTGTAATTGTGTGTGTGTGTGTGTTTATATCTTGTAAAGAGCTTGGAGAAAATCTAACAGAGGCTACAAAATGGGTGGTTTCTGCTGAGAAATAGGTACTCCTGTTCCCCATCAAATGTGACAAAAGATATTCATGTTATTTGTACAAGATATAGAGAGGAGCTTTATGGGGTTGAGAGAGACAGAGCGATTGAAAGCAGCTAAGATAATTAGATTTCACCTCTCTACAGAGGTTGTATAGAAAATAAACACCAATTCCCTAAAAATAGGTAGTACAAACATGTTCCACAGTTGCAAAATCCACACTTACAGTTTATTTGGATTGAAGAGTCTTCAAATCACCAGGTGGTTTAAAAGATGCCGTAAAAGCTGCCTATGATAAAACATTTTTCTTCATTTTCCCAAGCTACAGAATAAGTAACCAGCAAAAGTTGTGACAACAGAACAAATAAATTAACAAATAAACATTCTCCTCTCCTCTCCTCTCCTCTC
>VZRH01004535.1:1221087-1245530 GCA_013397555.1 Urocynchramus pylzowi
TCTCCTCTCCTCTCCTCTCCTCTCCTCTCCTCTGTATAAATATCATTTCAGGCATGTCACTATCAAAAATAATATTTAGGAAAACCCTTCTGTCAGCTCTGCACTAGACTGAAATGAACACTAGGTGTTCATTTAAAAAAAAGACTATTTATCCATAAGTAAGAGGAAAACAAATAAACCTTTATTCTTTCCATAGGAAGTGAACAGCAATTTTACTGAACACCAGAGTTATAGAAAATATAATAAAAATAAAGAAAACAAATTAATATAATATGTATTCCAATTCTAGCCAAGCCCTGAAGAGAATATGTATTATTTTTAGATTGTGCAGCTGATGTGGAAAATTTAAAATGCAACTGTTTATTAGTTATTTGTAAGATCAAGGAACTGCAACTTCATCTTGTTTAGGAAGAAAATCTACCTTCATTATCAGGTTTTTCTTTTAATAAAATATTTCTAACATCATGCATATTTATATTCATCATATTTGCATTGATACCTTTATTTGTAAAGGACAGTAATGGAATTTTTTAATGCATTCTTGTCTAATATTGAATACAATGTGTTTAAATTGTTGTGCTTCTAAGGAATATCTTATTATACACATTAATTTTGGTAGTGTCTTCATGAAAAACCCACTTAAATTTATTATAAATTAAAATAACAACAAAACTTATTCAAAGCTAAAAAGGTTAAAGCTGTTCTTGAAAGAAAAATGATTATTAGTTTCAAACATATGATTTCCATCATGAGATTAAACCTATGGAAAAGACCTGAAAAAATACTTCAGCTGCCAATAAATAGCAAATCAATCAAAAAACAATATAAGTGAGTAATGAAGCTGTAAAAAAAATCCAAAACAAGAGAATGTGGATGTCACTTTGTCTAACTCTTTTTTTTTTTTTTTTAATAATTTATGAATTGGAAGATCTAGTCTATGTATTTTTTGCTGTAACGGGGGAGGTTTGACTCTTAGAACCTTTTGTTCAATAACAGCCTTGAGATGAGACAGTGCTTTAATGCTCTCTTAATATATTTGCCTAAGAGAGACACCGTAATAGGATCTGAAACAATCACTATAAAAAATAAATATATATTCTTAGGGAAGAACAAACCCAACTGTCCAAGAACATATTTCAAGGGGCTAAAAGACTTGTCCACACTAAAATCTGCTAAGGAGTGTGAAGGTGTATTATGAAGTGTGAGGGAGAATTGATTTTCCTTTTTGTAGCTGTATAACACAGAAGGCCAGTCATTTAATTTGTTACCATAAAGTCAATAAGCCCTGGTTTTAAACCAAGAGTAATGCTGGATAATACACAAACAGCTGCAGAGGAATGAGACAGCAGGGAAGAATATTTCTGGTGAAAAAAAACTCCACTTTAAATATAATCAATGTCTTTTGTCTTTTAATTTATAGGTTGGGGGCTTTTTTGGTGTGTTTTTTTGGTTGTTGTTTTTTTTTTTTTTAGTTTTGTTGTTGTTGTTGTTGACATTGTTGTTGTTGTTGTTGTTGTTGTTTTTTAATAAAGGCTCATGGTGGTAGTAGCACTGGTACCTTCAGAAGGTTCCATCAAGCCCTTGCTATACTTTATTTTTATTTCATGCCAAAAGTAGTAGAATATTGATAGGAATTTGCTAGACATTGTGCTAAGCAGTCTTGTTTAGGCATTTGATTATGATTTCCTGGTCCTACTAAAGTTGTGAGATTTTTAGACGAGTAGAAAATTGTTGAAGATGGTGCAGGCAATTACTGAAGTAAAGAGGAAGCAGGAAGAGGTTAACCCCCCATCTTAGAGCAAAATTAGTCAAAATTAGAAAAGTAAAATTGTGTGTATTAAAGTGTGTGGTAACATATGAGTTTGGAGTTTCTTTTAAGTGCCCCATGTGAAATTAAGCAGTTCTGATCAGAAAAAGTGCTATCAAACATCAGCCAGGGCTCACAGGGGCTCACAATACCTCTGAAAGAAGAACAAAGTAAGCTTTACATTTTCATTCAGGAGCTCCTAATCAATGCTATGGCAGGTTGTTTTGCAATAGCATGAAGACAGAAGATGATCAGAATTGAATAGTAATTTTTCTAAAAAACCCAAACCCTGCTGTAAGTGTTTGAAAAGCTGCTAAATTGATGAGGAATAACCTCAACAGTCTCCAAGGATGCAGAGACTGGAAAAGAGATGTAGCTTTTCTCCTTGAGGAATGAAAAATCCCCAGACTTGCCCTAATGACACAAAATATCTAATTAGCAGATCTCTTTTAAAACCAGGGGGTAAAAAACCAAGAGTGCTTTGTATTGTTTACACAATAGCTATGGAAAGACCAATGAAAAATCCAATATATAGTCTTCTGACAAAGAAAATTAATGATTAGCAGCATTTACTATTGATGACACCCACTGCTTGCCAGGGCAGCCAAAGTCACAATTATTTGACTCTTTGGTTTTATAATACTATCTTCTCTTGCCTTTTTTTCCTCATCAACCTTTTTCTTCTGAGTCAAAGAGCAGAAAATATTGCATATAGTGTGTTAGCACAAACGAAATTAGCTAAAAAATCCCAATTATGAGAGGTTTTCCATTGATCCTCAGACATCAGAGATTAACTACAAGGTTCATAGGTCATTTCAATCCCTTCCAAATGTGTCATGGCTTTAATCCTCTCCCCCAGTGTCCTGAGGAGGAGGGGGAGGGATGTATAATGATATAGCAAGGGATTAGCTTGTTGCTCGGTTTATGCTTCAAATTGTACAACTGAATTCACAGTGTCACAGACTGGGTCAGCAATAATTATCAGTATTTTCATAGTGCTCACTAACAAAAAAGAAAAAAATGGTTCTTGGAGCATTGCCCTGATGGAAGCACAAAGGGCATGTGCTGTGGTTATGCTTTTGGTGACAGGTCATATGTACTGCAGACAGCAGAGACGTTTTTTGGTTTAGGGAAAACAAGATAATAATTTATCAGGCAGGATGATATTAATAGCAATATAACAAGAAAATTATATTTTCCACCTTTATATTTAATTGGAATATCTTAAAACGAGGACTAGACTATAAGAGCCACTGAATCTGTTGTCATATTTAAAATAAAAACCAAACAAAAATCAAAACTGGATTTTGAGAGAAGCAAGTCAAATTAAATTTACACAAATGAAAAACAGCTAAAAGACCAAGTATTTTTAAATAATGAATACACCAGAAATCACTTTTAAAGAGAAACTGCTTAGATAAACCCGCAGGCAAGTAAAATATAAAAACAATAAAGTGATGTTCCAATAAGAATTTTCTCAGATTTTTGTATCAATAAAGTAGTCATTCAGTGGTTGTTTTCTCCTTATAGTTGTTTTGCATGAACACTCAAGCAAATTAGTTTATTCACAAGAATTACAACAAAACTTTCTTACATTCATCAAGCAATTTTCAGTCTGTTTTAAACATCTAATTGTGAGTATTTTTATCAGAGAGCTATCTGCTTATAAGGAAAGAAAAAAGGAAGTTCCTTGCACTGAATTCACCCAGCAGCACATCTCAGAATCTGATTTTCAGACAAAGAGCTTGAAGTGCTGTTGGTATGATTAGATATTGTCATGCCAGTTACTCACATAGAGAGTTCAGCATAAAAACATCAAAAAGCAAGAATTCTGCAGCACTTTCTCAGTTTTATCCCTGTCTCAACTTTGCCTCACCACACCAAAGTAACTCCTGCTCCTTTTTGTCCTACTGCACACCTCAGTCCTCCTCTAGGAGCACTCTGGGGCAGGGATTATTCACCCCTGTGCAGCACAGGGCTTTTTCTGCTTCTGGACTTTGCTTTAGCACAGCAGAACCCTGAAGTCTTCCAATGTAGAGAAGAAACATGGCAAAAAACAGGCATATCAAAAGCATAAAAACAAATAAACAAACAGACGCCTAAGGTCTGCTTGGGAGGCATTCAGTGTAATATTATAAATTTATCTTATCTTTCAAAGGTGCACTAGGGAGGGACATAAAATATTTCTTCCTGGTTCTGTGTGTTTTGTCCAGCTATCTTGAATCACTTTGTTTTGTGAATCCTGTCAGTGCACCTTGAATTTGCAGCAAATCATTTTATGAGTGCTCTGGATTTTCTCATTACTGAGTGTAGCTTTGGAGATTTTCTCTTACCTGGGGTAGTGCATTGTTGGCAAATTGGACCAGGGAATATATTCTGTGTTCCTTCCAGACCTCCTTACCTTCTTGCCCCCAGCAGATCTCAGGTGGCACTGAGTCTCACTGAAAAAAACCCCAATATCTAAGAGTGTGGAAACTTTCAGGGCATTTGAACAAAAGAAAAAGGAAAGATCATGCTTTGGGGACTTTCAAAACCTTCAAGCAAACAAACAACACAACTTTCCCTTTCTCAAATTACATTTTCCTTTTAATTCTTCCAACATAACCTCCTACCCCCTGAGATTATCCTAAATTTTGAATTAACCACTGATCACTGTTCAGGCTAAATTTTATTTTCAGCACCAAAAATTGTCATGAATAAAAAAATATTTGCCAAAAACAAAAAGGCATTTAAGCTGCTGATGATCTTGTCATAGATTAATGAACAATGACAGTCTAAAAAGCAAAAAAGGTAACATTAGAAAAAAATCCGATTATTCCATGGTCTTTCTTTCATGCTCAATTGCTAATAGATATTGTGGGTGTCAAAGGACCCTCAAACCTTATGTAAAAATGTTTAATTAACTCTAAACTATCTTTATGATATGTTTTCTGCAGGGTTTTCATTTTTTGTTTTGTTTTGTTGTGTTTTGTTTTTCCTTGTATCTCATTTATATTTTTAAAAATATTTTCAAGGCAAGAAAAGGGTATTTATAGAATAGCTGTGACAAAGTGATCAGCTGTTGGGAGGGACCACAACAGAAAAAAGTAAAAGAACTATTAAAGCACACATTTAGAGGGTTTAAAGACCATTTAGATCTTTGCATGCAGGAGTATTTTATATACCAACTATGAATAAATTATTCTGGTTGAAAGGACAGAACATCCTACACTTGAATCTCTGTGGGGTTAACTGAAGAACTTTAAAATGGCAATGGTAGAAAACCTAAAAATAAAGTTTCCTCAATATCATATATCTGCTCATCTTCCTTTTTGCATTAATGGTCAGCTACACCTGCTTTTTTCAATGGTAATGCCATCAGTAATGCATGAAAATATGTTATGGAAGAGAATCTCAGGGGAAGACCATAAACTTTAGACTGCAGTTCCATGTACTTTGGGAATTAAATGAAATTAAAATAAAAATTAACATTTTTTTTGCATACAAAATTTTCTGAATTCTACCTCAGAACATGAGGTAGAATTTTGGTGTAACCTTCTTCACAAAATCTATATTCTAGGGTTTTGGTCTTCCAGTATTTTCCACAGAAAGATAAAATGGCTATGACTTACTTTTCATATTTCTTTCTGTAAAAGCAAAGTTACTTATGCAAAATTCAACAAAATAAATAATATTAATTAAAGATAATGCAATGGACATTCTGCTTCATTACACTCGTAACAAACCATTATCATATAAAAATGAAGAAAATTAAATTGAATTAAAAATTGGAAAGATGAAGACACCAGTGATTTTAATCAGTTTTATAAATTTTCATGTCACTTGTAAACAATTCAAACTGTCAAGCATACCCTAATAAAGAAAATCTGAAGTGGCAAATTACCTTTTAAGATGAAAATTATTACTAAGAAACCATAATCACATAATATTATATCACATAATATCTGTTATATTAAAAATTAATTGAGAAATGATTCATTTGTTGCAAGAGTAACACATGCTCAAAATCCAAAATTAGATATAGCTTCAATTAATTACAGTTGAAATTAACTGTTTAGGTTATGTGATAGAATAAATAATGCCAGTGAAATGTTCAATTCTACACTGAAAGAGCTATGAGGAATCAAAATCTTCAATATTAGTCCAGTTAAAAGTAATTAACTGATCATAGATATTAGCTTAAATTTCCCTATTATATATACACAGTTTGAGCTTGTGCGCGAGTACACAGAAAACAGATATTCTTACCTCTTTTACATATTTTGAGTTCTCCTTGCTGAAGGGAATTAAGCATAGGAATCAGTTGATTTTCATTATCCTTTAATGTATTTGCACAGCTCAAAACATCATTTGCTCTCCCAATGTTGCCCATGCTGCACATATCCATGAGAAGTAGAAACTGCAATCATGCTCCATGTCACACCTCCATTTAATGACTACTTTTTTAGATCTCACTTATCAGTAGAGATTTATTTACCATAGCTAGAAATAACTCTGTTCACTAATTCCAGTCACAACTGGAGGATTAAGTTTTGTTTGCTAATTTGTATGGATATATGACAGAAAACTGTAGAGGTAATGTAGATGTTAATCTGGTTACATCTTCAGCTTCCACATCTTAGACATGAATTGCAACAGGGGAAAAAAAAAAACAAACAACCACCAAACAAAAAAACAAAAAACAAAAAACAAACAAACAAACAAACAAAACAAAAAAAACCCAAAAAACCAAAAAAAAACAAACAAAAAAACAAAACAAAAAAACCCCCAAACAAACCCAAACCCAAATAAACAAGCAAAAAGCACTGAAGCATCACTGACACAGAATTGCCCACAATGGAATTGTGGTTTATAAGCAATTACCTCAATAAGTATTTAGTAAGAGTTTTCAATCATTTTATTTCAATAAGTAACTGTGGAAATGTCGAGGTCTTGAAATTGTCTAAGCTCTCCACAAATTATATGTTCTTCTTATTCCACAAACAAGGGAAAAGAAAATTAATAGGAAACATTTATAACTATATAAACTACTTTACAGAGTAAAAACTGTTAAAATAAAGGATACCTAAAATAAGACATGAAGAGGTCAGCAGTTCTACAATTGATTCAGTACTTACACCAGTTTAGTGAAATAGAAGTACTTTAAAAATATTTGCCTACAGTTAAATATTAGAATAGCCATGGGGGAAACCAGATCATTTGGAATTTATATAAAGCACACAGTTCTGAGAGGTATTCTTTCTGATTAGCAGTAGTCTATTAAGGCTAATTTCCTTTAAGTGATACAAGAGGGCTGAAACCCAAGAGAAACAGTTCCTGACACCTTTTAGTTGCTGTTATTTTCTCTCATGACCTTTTTATCCCCTGCTGTCAGCAGAAGTGTCTTGGTGGCCATGGGGTAAAGTGCATGCAAGTTAAAACAAGCCCAGAAATAAATAAATAGAAAGAGATAAAAATTTAGAATTGCTCTTTTCAGTAATGATTAGTACTAGATAAAGGTTCATGAAAGTTATCTTGTATCCTTTACAGTTTCTTTATTATTTTTACTTGCTTGGGGGATTTTATTTCTTCATATTGTTCTGTTAAATGCTTAAATCCTGGCTTAAGGAGATAAGCTTGAGACTGACAGGCCTATAGTTTGTGGTGTCCTCCTTTCAGGATGACTTTAACCAGTTTCCACTCAGGTGGGACCTCTCTGGATTCTCAGGACTGCTCAAAAGTCATTGAGTCCTCAAAGATCATCTTCATCATCTTTCTGTCCCTTTGTCTAGTACAATTGCATATCTTCTTGAAGACAGCCATAGACAAGAACAGATGGATTTGAGAAGCACTGCCCTGGCCTGGCCATAGAGGACCAGGCATTGCATCTGAGCAAGAGGCAATGGTTTGAAATCAGAGTCCCCTGTGCACACCCTGTGCACTTCTTCTTCCAGAGAAATGAAGAATTCATGAGCTGTGAGAGACTGAGACAGAGGGTGCTGAGTAAGAACTTAACAGCTGTGGGTTCACAGCTCAAAATCAGCCCCCCACGAAACCTCTTATCTTGAATGACTTGATTTTGTAGTCTTTGTGGAACACTTTTGGAGGAGAAAGGCAGAAAAAGCTGCTTTCCATTGTCTTCCCTGCAGAAAGCAGGCCACAGAGGACAGGGATTGGCTGCTCATGGAAAGAGAATGAAGGGAGTTTGATGATACATTCAGTAGAACAGTGATGTTCTGAATTAGGGCTCCCATAGGAACTCTGGGAGGGTCTTCAACTAGAACCTGTAAAGGTGAAAAAGGAATATTGATAAGGGTGACAGGGGATTGTGAGGATTAATTCTGCAAAGCCCTTAAGAAGGACATGAGTCTTTTAGGAGTGCCTGGAAACCCCAGAAAACTGCTGAAAGGAATGATGGAGAAAGGGGGCAGTTCTTTGGAGCTACAGAATCACCTGGACACGGTCATCTAAAACCTTGCTTTGGAAGTGGGTCACACCCTCTCCTCTTTCACATTCCCATTTGCTGTGAGAAATGCATTAAAAGCCTCAAAACAGAACCATCACTGCTCTTCCCTTAAAATTTGATTTCTAAACTACTTATGCAGTGCCTAGGAAGTGGATTAATTATATCACTTTAACAACTTGTCTCCAAACAAATATAGACTTGATACCACAAATACCTTTCTCTTGTCTTCCTTTGTTTTTTTCCTAAAAACTCATGGAACCCATGGAAAACAACTAAAAAAAAAAGAAACAACAAACCAAATTTTATCATCTTCTTCCTTTCACTTAATAAACATGCCTAACATAGTTCTTATGGATTTTTTCTCACTAATTAATTGTACCAGAGTTAGGTTAGGGTTTTTTTGGTTTTTGTTTTTCACTTTCCTGTAAATAGAAAAATGAGCACACTGCAAGATAGCATCGCTGTGAAGGGTTTCTGGAAGCACAGCCTGCACTGAATTAAACTTGCAGGGGAATTTCAGCAGAAACAGGCTGCTCTCTAGAATTAATAAAAGCTCAGCCCTTATTTGTGGTATACAACAGTCTTATTTATCAGCAGCTTTTTGAGTTATTATTCACTATTTGAAGACTGAATCTAAGTTCATCTGACCCAAACTGAACATTTCTTCAGAAGTGAGAAGTTCCATTTCAACACTGAATTTCAAGCTCTCTTAATAGATTTTTTCCAATACTAATGGTTTTCATACTGTCAAAAGAGATATACAGCAGTTTCTTCTGCTAAAGCTGCACCAGCAGAAATGCCTTTGACATGTCATCTTAAAGAACATATTGTAAATAGAAGAGTTGTTAGACAAAGCCACAGCACTTCTGTTTGAGACCATAAAATCTGCACTAAGCTGTACATTCATACCAAGAGTCTTTACTATAGGAGTAGCAGCTCCTCAACTAATTCAATTTGTGAGCATAATATTGAATATTAACATGAAGCTAAAACATTGTTCTGGTGCCTACTAGAGCTTTATAGCTCAAAACAGTTTTAAAATATTCAAGTGTAACCAAATCAAACTGTCATTTCAGAATGTATAGGTGAATAATATCCATAATGAAATGAACTGTATTAAATAAAAAGCACCCTTATTTCTCTATTGGCAACATAGAAATTAACTTGAGGGAAGCAAGCTATAGTATTTATATGCAGCTGTAGTAGTGATTTTACTTCACATTTGCATATTAAAACCTGCATTCCAGCAAAGCAAATGACTTTGATAAATTGCCTTACACATAATTATTGAATATTCTTATGCATCTTAAAAGACTTCAGACACTTTTAAAACTAATCTGAAATTTCACACAAGGATAATTTTATACCCTTTAGTTTTTTTAAGCATTTCTCTTTTCGCAGAGAGAATTGTTAATGAATCTTGTAATATACTTTTAAATTAAAAAGTTTATGACATAAAAATTTGGTTTAATTTTTTTCAGTCTGTTGTTCATTTTCATTATTGACTGATAAGCCTTAAAAACTTGTTTAATTTTATACATTTTCAAGAATGGTGACTCCTGAAATGTTCTAATATAGCAGTATTTTGCAATCCTAGGTTTGTGGTACTTTTTATTTCCTTGCACACTGGAAGCTTATGTTCTATATTTTTTTTTCTGACTAGCCATGTACAGAGCTATGTCATGAGAGTATTTCTGGTATTATCACAGAAAATTTCTTCCATATTATTTGTCATTTCTGAGAATATGAACCAAAAGCACTCTCTATCCTCATGCTAGGCAAGAAAAAAAGATACCTTCACCATCCCTCTCATGGTTTTATAAACCAAGATGTCAAATATCTGCTGAAGGCAGATGCCTTGAAGAGGCATTTATATGGACTTTTTTATCACAATTTATATAATTTTGTTTTTTCCAGACAACACCATCCTAGTCAAAGTAGACAGCCCTCCTGGAGAAGGAGGGCTATCTTTTTGCTCCTTATCTTTGTGCTCCCTATCTTTGACATTCCCTTTTGCCCCTTCTATTTTAGCAGCTCTGAATGAGGAAATCTGAGCTATGCAGCAAGGTCAAAATGCAGAACACCATTGATCTATATAGTGTACTAATCATGTCCTAATTCATTACTTTACACCTGAAAAACTTGTCATTTATTGTGCTTTCTTGGCCCTTAGTGAGGGTGAACATTTATCCCTTGGTTTACCTGGGTGTCACTATAGCCACTGCACAGCTCCTCCATCATCACCTTTCCTTGTCCCAGTCCCATTTAGACAGTGGCCCATGGCAGAACAGACACCACCCAGGTCTAGTACACTAGACTACATGCTCTGCTGATATTGCTGAATAATTACTTGCCTTTATGGGCAGAAATTTGTACTACAATGCACAGTTCCTTTGTATAAGAATCAACCTTTGAAAAACTGGCTCTGCTGTGCTCAAACAAGGCCCACTTCCTGTGCCTCCATGAAGCTCAGCCAAAATTTCCTCACCAGAAACCATTTGCTCTTTCATGTATCCTCTCTACATGATAGAAATGCACAATGTTGGGAAAACTTGGAAACAGTTGAAAACAGGACTTGTCCCTTTTTATATTCTTTCCAATGGAGTGACAGTGTCTCAAAACTGAGCCAATATCCCAAATCTGGTATTAATCACCATTATAAAAAATGAAGCATTTATTCAGTGAGTAATTTAAGTCTGGTCTATGTCATACTTAGGGAGACTTTACTGTCCTACTGTTCCTCCTTAGCAATGAGGAAGAGAAAAGAAAAAAAAAAAAAATTCCCCTGAATGTTCTGGAGTGGTGGTGGAGGTTTTGCAAACACTGGCACTGCTTCTGATAAAAAGTCTTTAAGATGAAGTTCCTGTTGTATATCACTGTAAATATTTCCCTTTTTTTTTTTTTAATCCCTCTTGGTTCTCTGTCTCAGCTGATATTTTTTCCTGGGGCCTAAGGATGCCAAGAATTGGGGTTTTTTGGTTTTTTTTTGTTTTGGTTTGGTTTTTTTAATCATTACTATATACCCTGTGTTTTAAATACACTGAGCCTAAATGGATTCTATTGAGAGTCTAAACACAAGACAAATCTAAATGGGAATATAAATGAATACAAGGGAAGAACATTTAGAGAAGTCTTTTAAAATAACAAATAATGTTTTGAACTAAATGCCTTCATGCAACACAATTATTTTGCTCTGAATGCAAATTACTCTCCAGAGGGTTTTTTTCTATTGTTGGTGCTGTTTTGTTGTTTTTTTGAAAATTAACTTTTCAATTTGATATTTATTTAAGCTTTCTTTCTTTTTGTGTTTTGATTATGTAGTTAAAACTGCTGCCAGTAGTAATAGCACATCCTTCCTTAGAGATCCTCAAGAAATATCTAACATCTTCTCTCTTTACTGAATGTTAAAATGTTGTTGTCAGTATGGTAAGAGATTGGCATTTCAGGTATCTGTTTAAAACAGGAACAAAAATGCAAAATTTTACATTGTCAAACCCAAGATTTTCTGTCTCCTTTAACTATAGCAAGCTGAAACTCTATGCCATTTCAGGATGGTGTCATTTTCCTCTGAAGGTCAGGTATCTATTTATCTTCTAAAGGATGACTTTTAAGTCTTGATTGTTGTAAAGGATTTTTTAATTAAATTCTTTCATCGGTTTTGTCTGGCTGAATCTGACAAATATGTCTAATGCATAAACTAGTACATTCTCACACAAACAAATGCTTAGGCCACAGTTATTCTTGACACCAAAATCATAAAAGAAATTTCTTTTCCAATAATAATTAATAATTCTAGGGTATATTTTTTTCATTAATAGAGGCATCTATAAAAGGCTTTGTGCTTGAAGAATAATTTTTAAAAATAATAAATGTGAACTAAATGGTGTCAATTTGTCAACTTTGCTGATTTAGTTCTTCTATATCTCCCAGAAATTTGTTTTCATTCTTCTTGTAAACTCTCCCAAGTCCAAGAATAAGCTATTGTGTACTGCTCATTAGACTTACCGACCTTCCCCACAGATAACTGGGAAAGTCCCTTCCTTTTTTAGAAAATCCACCTAATATCTAACAAAATCAGTCAATCCAACAGCCATTCTCTTCTCCTCTACCATCACAACATATATACTGCCTATAGCCTAAAAGTACGTACCTGGACTTATTTTTGGTAAACAAATCAGTTCTGAGTAGAGGAATGGTGAGAAGAATGAAAGAAAGGCAATGGATGTTGACCTCTGGTTTATAATAGAAGAACTGATTTTTTGTTAATTTATGTTAGTTAAGGTTTCTCTTAAATATCCCATGAAGCAATTTAGTGAAGTCCATGAAGTAGTCTAAGCAATATTAATTAATTTTGAATAAAACTTGATGCAGATTTCAAAATAGCAGAGAAGCTGGAAGGAGATGGTCTTTATGGTCCCTCCCAACCCAAACTATTCTAAGATTCTGTGGTCTTGTTCCCTCTACTGAACTTTCCCACACCTGGGACATGTGGACATACTCTCAGGATGCAGCTGTTATAGGACATATTCTGAATATCTGCCCACTGGGGAATACACCCTTGTCTTCTAATAATGTAGGGGGGATTTTCCTATGCAAATCATTTAATCCCTAATTTGTTGTAAGTACTCTAGAAATTACAGGCTTTCACACATATGCTAATGAAAGCATGTGTCCTGAGAATAAAAAGAAAGCTGAGTCTTCTTATAAAAGAATGAGAAAATACAGCATCATCTGTCATCCTCAGCTCAGTCAAGCACTGCTCCCCTGAAGCATCTCCAAAAGAAGCTTCTCATGTTGGCTGTGTCACCACAGGGCAAGTTTTCCATGGTTTTGTAATTCTGTAGAAAGACTTTTCTTAAAACAAAAACATGTTTGGACAACTCCATCCACCAGACAACTCCATGATGCTGGAAGTGAAGAAGAGAGGTGGTTTGCTGTCAGTGCTTTTGCTGTTTCTTGTGGAGGTGGGGACAGAGATATCAACAAGCCCTGGTGCTTCTGGGACAGACATCAAATCCAAGGGGAGCAGAGCACAGCCCTGGAACAAAATATTGGTTCCTCTCCACAGGTGAGGAAATACAGTTACCTCAGAATAGGGAAGAAGAGATTAATTAGGGAATCTAAAAATAAAGGGATATTTTTCCTGATGTAATGGCAGTTCTCCCTCAGCATCTTGGGTGCCATTTTTCATTATGATCTTCCTAGGCAGCACAAATCTGCAATCTCAAGGTTTTCAGCAAATATTTTAGCAAACTTCCCCTTCAAGAGATATAATACACCTTATCTATTAATTTCTTGCTTTGAATATGCATAATTCTTGCTTGCCTCCATCAGGATGACTCCTTCATAGTCAATGCTATTTATGCAATGTATATGTTTATGCAAATAAGAAGAAAGTGCTTTTTCACAGAAGAAAGTAGACTTAATGAAATGTAAATCAAACCCACAAAGGTAAGGCACAGTTCATGTCTCACTGCAGAAATACTGATGGCAGAATGATCCCAGGCTTTATTGCTGTTATTTTCTCTGGGGGCAACACCTTATTGTTGTAACATGAGGATGGGCTACAGTAGTGCAAAGAATTCAACATTCAGAGTTTGAATTTAGAGCACAACATTAAAATGAGGGGGAAAAATCAAGTAGTTTAACATCAGGATGAGGATTTGATGTGTTTTTCCTGCTCTGCTTTTGAACAAGAAGGATGACAGTATGACATCAGAGCTGGGGGGGGGGGGGAGGGGGGAGGGAGAAGCTTCTACTTACAGATGATATGTNAGTAGACTTAATGAAATGTAAATCAAACCCACAAAGGTAAGGCACAGTTCATGTCTCACTGCAGAAATACTGATGGCAGAATGATCCCAGGCTTTATTGCTGTTATTTTCTCTGGGGGCAACACCTTATTGTTGTAACATGAGGATGGGCTACAGTAGTGCAAAGAATTCAACATTCAGAGTTTGAATTTAGAGCACAACATTAAAATGAGGGGGAAAAAATCAAGTAGTTTAACATCAGGATGAGGATTTGATGTGTTTTTCCTGCTCTGCTTTTGAACAAGAAGGATGACAGTATGACATCAGAGCTGGGGGGGGGGGGGAGGGGGGAGGGAGAAGCTTCTACTTACAGATGATATGTGACAACCAGATAATCACAGAATTATTCAGGTTGGAAAAGACCTTTAGGGTCATCGAGTCCAACTGCAAACCCAGCACTGCCAAGCCCACCACTAAACCCTGTCCCTGAGCAGCACATCTACACATCTTTCAAATGCCTCCAGGGATGGTGACTCCACCACTTCCCTGGGCAGCCTGTTCCAGTGCCTGACCACCCTTTCAGTGAAGAGTTTTTTCCTAATATCCAATCTAAACCTCCTGTGGTACAACTTGAGGCCACGTCCTCTCGTGCTAAAGTAACGCTGGGGTTTTTGGGAGGGGGGAGACATCCTTTAAATCCATTATGTAGTCTGACCCACTTATGACACAGGAATTCTCTTTAGACTGTAAGAGAATTCCTGTGTCATAAATTTTCATTTCCCTGTTTTATGGAAACAGGGAAATGAACAACATAGCCTAAGTAGTAAAAGAAAGATAGAAAAAAAAAAAAAAAAAAAGCAAAAAATANTAATAAAAAAAAAAAAAAAAAAAAAAAAAAAAAAAAGCAGAACATCACATTGACGAGATCTTTGTATTATTAACAAAATATATTACATGCAGCAGGTAGGCCACAGCTTTACCTTCCACAAAGTTGAACATCTCATTAGAAAGACTTTTCTCCAGTTCCTGTTGATCATACATTTAAGTGCACATCCTGGAGGAATCTCTGATATTTTCACTTTATTTTAGTTTTGAAATCAGTAAGAAAAATATAGTTTGGTTTTTTTTTAAATGAACCCAGTGATTCCCTGGATCTTTTCTAGGCTGTAGTATGACTGAACTCCAGTTCCCAAGATAAACTGCAGAATAATTTTTTTCAAGAAAATGATGATTTTCTGGAAATCACAGCTCCCTTCAAAAGCCAACCTGACAAACTCAGCTTTTGATGAGCTGTAAGCACTATTTCTTCTTAGCCTAGTCTTTCTTTGTTCCTCCCTGCTGTCTGTTCTGTGAAATCATGCCTGAAAGCTGTAAGTGTAATACACTTACCAGTCATACAATTTTAAACAGAATTGTGCTATCTAACAGCTTGGTGAGCTTGGAGTGTGTCCATGGCTCCTGAGATACTCAGAGCAAAAGACCTAAACTGTACCCTTATCTCTGTATGACTGTTATTTCCTATTAAGGTACATATTTGAAAAGAATATGTAATTTTGATGTTATTTCTGATACCTACTTCTTAGTTATTCTGATAATAGTAACTCTTTTATAATATTTTATAATTTTACTCTCAGGCATGTGAACAAATATTTATCTTCTAAAAAATTATAGTTTTTTCTCTCTTTTGAGCAAGAACTGTAAGTCGCCAAACCGGTCTTGCCAATCATAGTGCATTTTGCCTGTCACAGAGACTGAATTTAATTGTGCTAATTAAAGCTGAAAATCAAACACAGATCTGACCATAAAGGCAAACAAGCCCATTCTTGTTAAAACAGACAAAATGTGAAGGTCACAACTTATATATTAATATATTCTTCCATGTGACCTTCAGTTGTAAACAAAGAATATTAAATGCTGTTATTCATCTTCTGCTAATGAACATATATTACTCTGGAGTCTAATGAATAGATAAAACATCTCAGTACATCAAATATTTATAAAAGTAATATTTTCTGTGCTTACCAATTAAAGGGGTATTTTATTACAAATTTAGAGCACGCCAGCTTCAAAATCCTTGGAGACTAGGTGCTTGAGCGTGCCAGGAAGTGAAATGAAGACTGGTCATCAAGTCATTATCTTCACATGGCTATTTCCTATAAACAAATATGAAATTGTAATAATAAACATAATATTAAGCCAAGTGAATAGCCAATGGGTTTACTTATTCCCCTCTCAATCCCTGGTCTGGCAGGACCTGACAATTTCATTATTCTCGGAACATTTCTAAATACTAACCTGCATCAGAGCTATTTGCAAAGAATTTGCCCCGACTCTCATCCCATTAGAGATATTCAGATCCCCATCATCCAGATAAACACAATACAATCATTTTTAAGTATTTAAAATACATATGCATACACCTATAAGTAACATTTAATAGCATGAAAGCATGCAATATAATATTTACATGGTAAAATTAAAAATATTCACATGCTTACACAGCTTCCATCCCCCCATCCCACTCCTCCCTTGTACCCGACAGAAGTTGAAAGTCTCAGGGGCACAAAGTCTCCACAGCAAGCTGAAATACCTGTGGTAGGTACTGTCTGTTCAAACAGGCATATTAATACAAAATAAATGCAATGAATAATCCGTGTGGATTTTACTCTTTGTAAACATGTCACCTTCAGTTTGTGGATATAAAGTTATAAAGTATAATTTCAGGAACTTATGCATAGATTTCCACAGCCTAATATTTTCTCTTCTGTTTCTACTTGTTTAGATGATAATAACTGTCACATAAATCACAATTTACCAAGTCTTTAAAACTTTTAAATTACTGATATATAGGGAACAGAATATTTTATATGAGGAATAAATACTTTTCTTGGGAGGTGAAAGGCTAAAAATTCCCAAGCAACAAGCTTTTATGAATAGATTACCTTCAGCAAATGTGTGAGCAATAGATTTTGATAAGCAGCAGTTTGGACATTTTTCTTGTTTCTGTCTGGCATCAGATGGTGGAAGCTGCCTTTCCGTCACAAGCACATATCTGGAACACCCCAAAGAGTCAGCCCTAAGAATCTGTTAAAAATGACATATTGCTTTGGCTTTGTTGCATTAAGCTGGTAAAAGCAAACAAGGATTTGTGGGGCAATTTACAAGGGGGAAAAAAGGCCATTTTCCTCCAGTGCAGGCCACTGGTGCCCTCTGCTGTCACTCTGCCGAGTATCACGGGTTCACTTTGTTTCTCTCCAGTCCCACTCAAATTGTTTCCAAACTGCTGTTAGTGTTTCTCAATTACACTTGGAAGCTGCGGTGCAAACGTAAAAATGAGGGGTTTCTTTTTCCCTTACAGTTTGTGCTGCTTCCATCAAAAAGTAAATGTTCCAGACAAAGGCTTTCATAATTTATCTGCCCTCTCTGGTTATAGAGCATTGCATCCACACAATGCAAATAGCTGAACATACAGTCTGGAGGTTTTCTCTGTGTCCTGAGGTTTTTCTGTGGCCTTAAGAAACTGGTTGTCATGCTGTTCAAAACCTTCTCAATCTGCATTCCCAATAAGACAACGACAGCATTTTTAATGACCTTCACATGCCCTGCAGCTGCCTCAAAAGCCACTGCTGTCCTGTGCTGCAATCTAGGGTGGCTGTCTGCCACCCGTGTATTTGCACACCTGTGGTTAAAACTAAAAGTTGCCAAAATCTCACTGCAACCCTGATGCTGGACAACTTCTTGGGAGGAAAGATGTTTATAGCAATGGGCAGCTTTATCCAGTAGTCTTTAATTTAAGAAGAAGTTTACTTAAACTCCCACATCCACATCTAAATGCAGAGGTGGCTACAGGCCACAGCTGCCACCTCTGTAACAGCTTTTCTCTGATAACAAAGCTGATTTATACCTGGTGCTCAGACATGATGATGATGGATGTGTCAAGGAATATATATTCAGGTCCCATTATCAGCAAGTTACAAAGACTTAAGAAATAGGCACAAAAGTTTTGCTGCTGTTGTGAAAGCAGCATGGTACACCTGGTGATGTGCACTCCAGCTGCTGTCTGTGGCACTGAGTTTCTTAAAGATCTGAAAGCACAGCTAATTCCATTCTTGAAGAGAATTATGGAGGAGGGTGAGAATCAGCAGGATGATCTGAGTCCAGGAGTGCAGAGTTAAGTTTTAGCCCAGTTGTATATTAAATGCAGATTTTTGAAAAATGGAAGAGATTAACAGAGGAGATTGCTCCCCTAAGAAATGCAAAACTGTATTATTGAAATGAGATATTATGTTACTTCCTTTTAAGGTGGAGTTCTCCCATCCTTTGTTTGACTAGAAATAAGGATCATTGACCAGGAACAGCATGTCAGAGGCACTGAGGCTTCTGGCTTTCAGAATATACTCACAGTCTACAGGCAAAAAAATAAAAAAGGAGTAACTTCTTGAGTCATGAATATGTGCAGCTCTTTTTGTGACAGTTATTTTTTATTTGTCTCAAAGAATAACAAACTGGACCTTTTGCATAACTAGAGGTAAATGAAAGGAATAACAAACACAGAAATAGACTTTTTAAATTTTTGAACATTTTTATACATTTCTTTTGAAAGTAGCCCTTTAAGAATTTTCTGAGTTCATATTTATCCTGAGATATATTTGCACAAGAACCCTTCTTTTCAACTAAATTCAGTGTTCTTGTTGTCCTTCATACTTAATTCCATTTATATTTTAATATATTTATGATTAGAAAGCAAAGTCTATTCAAGACAAAGCTTCTACCTTTAACCACCTTACCTCAGAATCCTCATTTTTTCTGCAGAGTGCAAACACCTGTAATTTGTCTCTCCACACAAAGAGGCAAGGGTCTCAAATTCAAAACACATGACATAAAGGACAAACTAAATAAAACCATCCTCGTGTCTCAACAAAACTAATTTAAATTTCCTAATATAACAAAGCAGCTGTGAATCTACTGCCTGGAGGCACAGGCACTGTGGCACACTTAACAAATGGCCACGCAGATGCCCCTGGTATGGATCCTCAAGAGACAGGAGGTGTTGTTTTTGTGCAACACATTGGTACCTTTGGTGAGCCATTCAATTACCACTGAGATCCCCCTGCATAATAGCCAAAGCTGCTTAGGTATTCACATTAAGAGCTACAAAGTTTTATGTATTCTAGTCTTGAGCACAGCTGCCTACTTTTCTTAGTGTTCACCCTTTTTGTGAGGTCTTAAATCACCCCAAAATTGCTGCTTACTTCAGGATTTGCCATTCCTGGGGCTTCCATCTAATTTCCTGCCAGTATCAGAACAAGCAGCCATTCGAAATGTCTGTAACACTTGTAGGGCTGGCTGAAAATGTTTTCACAGGTGTGATATTTCCTGCTCCAAAAGCTTAAAGCATCTTAATGATGGAGGAGTGTTGGGGGAGTTCTCACTGGCAGCTTCCCTGGTGCCATTTTGAAAAGGCCTCTGTGATCTAAGAAAAGTTGGTTCTTACTCACAGCATGAGAGTGACCATTTTTTTGCTGCCAGGTCAATAAGAAGGGTAAGGTCCATTATCACATCTAACAGAAAGGTTCAGGGGAGCCTGGTTCAATACAATGGACTTCCTCTGTAAACTGGGTAGGAGTATTTTGTGTCCTATTCAGTGAATTTATGAACAGTGTGACCAAATAAACCTGCAGGACATGTTTATGACATCCTCATTGGTGTACTGTTTCCTCTTTCATATATATATATATATATAATATATATATATATATATATGCCCTATCCAGTATACTAGTCCATAGTCCATGTTCTAGCAGAAATGTAAGACTTTTTTTTCTGTTAATAAATCACTGTCCACTTTTGTCTGCATTATTTTTCCACCCTTTTTCACAAAATGATTCTTATCTTAAATGCACTTTCAGGGGCTATATATGCAGTTCACATTTCTTATTCAGAATCCTGCTTAACCATTATTGGACACGTGGACTGAACCATTGTTCTTTTAGAGACTGAAATATATTCCTTTCCACTATTATTGTTCTTGAGAGCTACAGTTATTGGATGTGAGGCTTTGTGGTTTGGACAAATTATTGACTCCTTTATTACTGCATCATAAAATCTGTAACCACACTTTCCTAAATGCTCTCACACTTTTCTCACTGCCCAAACAGCTAAAATACATGAGGCAATCTGTGATGACAGAAAAAGAGGGGTGTGAAGGACCAAAACTAGAAATCTCATTAGGTGTCTTATAGTTCAAGGACACAGCACACAATTTATAATTTCTTTCAGAACACAAAAATCAAGATACAGTGTTTCATCTGAATAGAAATTACGTTTTTGAGGGTTCAGGGAGGCTTAGGGGAAGGGGGTTGTTCTTGTAGGTGTTTTGAGGAGGCAGGGGACAACATAATATAAGACAATTTCAGCCTGTTAGATCTTCAATAAACAAGAAAGTCAATCAATTTTGTACCATTACAAACAGAGAACCATTATGCACTTTTCTTTTGCAAGCCAGCACTGCATTATTGTCCCCTAGCTCATTAAAATGACGAAAAAGTTAAACTATCCAAAGGAAAAAAATAATAAAAACAAGAAAAAAGAAAAAGCAAATTCTCTGTTGTACCAGCTCATGTAGGGGTTAGGTAATAACCAGAATCAGTCTGAGGGTGAGACCAGAGGGTAACACGTTCCCTGTTTTTGTCAGTAAGCAGTTAGATCAGCTCATCTCAGCTGTGAAATCTCACCTGGGAAAAAAACCCACAACACAAACAGAAGTCCTGGCAAAATCAAAAGATAAAAAAATTAGTATTTTACAGAGAATCAATGGACCATTGTATAAGAAAGAAAAACAATTTAAAACTTTAACGTTCCATGCCCAACAGCTTCTGATCATCTACATGTTAATAAATCTGCCTTAAGAGATCAAAAGTCTCTAAGATATCAAAATTTTGTATATCTTGCTATTCTCATGTAAAAAAAAAAAAAACAAAACCAAAAAAAGTGTAATTCTGATCAGCAAAAAAGCCATTGCATCTTTCAATTCATTCAAAGTTTTATTTCAATCATGATGCTTCAAGAATCATTTTTAGTGCCAAAGATTTTTAGGAAATGGACACTGGAATTTTGTGGGTGCTTAGTCAACCAACATTGAGTAACATATATGAATGATTTATCCAGCCAGGTACAGCCATGCTGTGAAAGTTCCAAATATGCATAATTATAATCAGTCTCCTTCAGCATCCTCAAAATGAAATGATAGTTTTTGAGTTTGAAATAACAAACATCTCTAAAAGGTAAGGTCCTGTGGAAATGTTATATTTTGTTGGATCTTGCTAGATCATGGCTGAAAGTTTCTGGAATTGCAGATTTAGATTTGCAGGTATTGAGCAGATGAGATCAACACACTGACACAAAGGCAGGGAGAGCTTTTCAAGAAGCTGATTTATTTGAACAATGTTTGGTACAACCAGATCCATGTTTTATTCTGCTAAAGTTTATTTGCATAGCAGAATATCTGATCTTGATAGGAAGTCCTTTTCTTGAATCCTAGCAGTTTCTGGCTGCTTCACATATTATGTCAAACCTGAATTCTCCTACTGCAAGGAAATAAAATGGAAGTGGAGCTGTAGTATTTCATCTAGTTAGTTGGCTCCCAAAAGTTTAAATCAACGTCAAAACTTCTCTAAAAGTAATTGTGTGGAATTTTCACCAATTACTCTTCTGGCATGAGTTTAATATAAAGAATTTCCTTTTTGCAGAGATGGGAAACTAAGCAATAACTAGTGATAACTTAAGCTAGCACAAACCAAAAAAATTTTATCTGATAATATGACGACTTCAGGGGAATAAAAAAGCTGTCAGGATATTCCTATGATTTACTGAATGGGCTTAGAGGGGAAAAAAAAGGAAATGCGATGATCAGAATATCTGCGAGAATGTGAATTTTGAAGCAGAAAGAATATAAAACATGCCAGATATCGAGTTCAGACACCTGATCTTATTTATAGATCAAGTTTTGTAAACCCAGCATGAAACCTGTAGATACAAATCAGATTGGAGGAATTTGCTTTGACACTCTACAGCTGGAATGATGATGCAAGTGGCAAGCACACACTGTATTGCATGACAACAGAATTTGTCTTTTTTGAAGCACGCAGCCGTGCTCAAATATTATGAAACATCCAAGGCCATATCTACTGAGATTTAAAGAGTGTGATACTTGCTATTACACTAATTTATACAAGCCTCAAACTGAACTTCAGAGGAACCTGTGTCTCAGAGGTAGCACAGCAGACTCCTTGTTTCCTTGTCAAATGCTTTCAGTTAACGATAGTGATTTGAAAATATCCAACTTGTGGTACGAACTGAAAAATAGCCTTTCTTTCAGAAAGAGCAGATAAGTAATTGTACTCTGTGTGGTGTACCTAGGACAGTTTCTTTTGGAAGAAATTAGCTTTTGATTTTTCAGAGCTCGGCTAAGCAAACCCTCCAGCTAATATTCCTTCTCTTCCTCAAGATTTCATTTCTTATGAAAAATGAAATTCTGGTATAAGACTTAATGAGTAAAAACCTAAATATACTTTTTAGTATATGTTTTTAAGGTTTGTGACAATTTCTGCTGACATTAGGTGAAAGAAAATTGCCTGCATGTGTCATAGCCTACCCCAGTTCATCTCATAATCACCTGCAAACAAGTGACTGAACATTTAATCCTAATAAACTGCTAGAGAGTCAGGTGGTGAAATCTTTTGGCTTCACTGCTCACAAGTGTTCTCTGGGTAGTGAGGCTATTTCCAGCTATCCTGCTGTGAAATGCAGTGCTATTAAATCTTTCACATGAAAATCAGGAAAACACAAAGAATGACAATTATTTTTCTTTGATATTTTTAAAGCTTTGAGCTAGTTAAGACTTTTTCTTCTTTCTATTTATCACTCACTGTAGCTATAAAAGTGTTCATAGTTTACAAAACAAATTAAAGCACTTTGCTGCTTGCTTTGTCATAATCCTGAATGACCATCAACCACAACTCTTGTTTATTCTCCTGTACAATATTAATGATTTTACTTTTTTCTCTCAAATAGCTGTTCCTTTACATTTGTACAGATAAAGAACTCCAAAACATAGACATGTGGCTTTTCTTTTTCTTTCTTATTTTTTTTTTTTCTTGTTATCCATAACTCCTTTCTACTGGGTGAAATACAGATCCCATGAAAGAAGTTAACATTAAACCAGCACACACTCAGAAGGAAAAACTTTGGGAGTTGTTTTGATGTTCTGGATAAAGAGTTTTAAATGGTACACTTTTATCCATACCACTCCAAACATAACTGAGAAAAGCTGCCAGGATTTAAGTATTTTATGATGCATCTACTTTAAACTAGGAAGCAAAAAACCATTGAAATTTATCACTCTTTTCAAGCCTTCAGGGTTAGTTATTTTGTCTCAGGTTTTGAATGTTCTGAAGTCTGCATCAGTTAAATCACTTGTCAAAACTTCTCCTGAAAGTTTTAAAAATGGGTAAGATACTATAGAATTTGGCACTTTAGAAACTGTGCAACTTAGACAATTTGACAATTTTTAGCTCTAGCTTTCTGCTGAAGACACAGATGTAACAGACACTTCAGAAGAAGATGTCTTACTAAAAAAGACTGATTTGCCACAAATAATAAATTTTGCTGAACTATTTCTCTTTGATTGTCTTAGTTTCCCCACTATAAGTGAAAAGCAACCCTCACAAAATTCCTGTCTTTCAACAGAGAGAGGAGAATCAGGTCCCAACAGTAACACAAAATCAATTGCTGAAGTAAATAATAAATTAATAAAAAACAAAAATACACAACACTTTCTGCAGACAATGGAAGTTTTGCCATAATACAGTTTGGACTAGGCAAAATTTGAACTTGTAAAAAAGTTACAATGATGGTTTTTTTACTTTTCACCTAATTGCTGAGTGATTGGCTGGTTTGTTTTTTCTTTTTTTTTTTTTCCAAGTAGTTTTGCAGAACAGAGGCCATTACAGATATTAGGGAAAAAAAAAATAAAAGCATCTTCTTCCACAGATTTTCCATCCAGAAACATCCCTGTTTATAGTCAGAAAGTGAAATGTGGGAAGGCAGAAGAGAAAGAGGCGTGGTGAAAGTGATATCAGCCCTAGAACAGAGGACATGACAGTTTGGAAAAGACACATCAGAGTAATCCAGGAGATCCTAAAATCTAGAGTCTGTTGCTAAAATAAAGCAGTGTTCATTTGGAAGAAGGAAGAAGAGGAAGAAGGCAACCAGACCTACAAATCCACTATTTAAAACAGCAAATATGCTACTGTCAGAGACCAAGGGTGTGATTTGGAAGAATATTGTCAAATTAACTTTAATGATACAAACAGAGTAACGACTTAGTTTCACCAGTTGTGGTGATTTTTGATTTGGTTTGGTTTGGGTTTTTTTGTTT
>VZRH01004535.1:1245594-1261500 GCA_013397555.1 Urocynchramus pylzowi
TTTTTTTTTTTTTTTTTTGGGGGGGGGGGTGGTTGTTTTGTTTTTGTTGGTTGTTTTTTATGGGTTTTTTTGTGGGTTTTTGTTGTTGTTGTTGTTTTGTTGTGTTTTTTGGGGGTTTTGGGGAGAATCATCTAGTAAGAAATTTACTTAGTCTTAATGGTATGTGATGTTAAACCAATGACTGTGTTTTACAGGCATTCATCTCACCAGGCCATTGGAGAAGACCTTGGATTTCATCTGGAAGATTCCACGGGGAAGGAAGAGACAGAGATAAAATTTTGTAATCGGTATTTTAATGAATACAGCAAGCTTCCACTGACACTTGTGATTTACAGTCCTTAGGACATGAGCATCTTTTCCTGTGCACTCTCAAAGAGAAGATATTAGGCAGATTTTGTTGTGGCTACAATCAAAAAAGAGCTCTCTAAGTCACACCACACATGATGTAAAAGTCATTCCCAGATGAGTAACTCTCTTCTCATGTGGGCACAAATATTAATATACTGTGCACATGAGTATGCCTACTTAACTTAATAGAAATATTGCATGCAGTGTACTCAATCTTTTCAATTTTTCATTTTCAGGCTCTGGCAGAATCATTTCAGTTGGGAAAAACCTCTAAGACCACTGAGTTCAAGCTTGGAGCAACAAATGCTTACCTAATTAGCTAGATATTCTTAAATAACTACTTATGCTCCATTAAAATCAAACTAATATATAAGTATACAAAGATTTTTTTTTTTTTCCCAAAACCATGAGCACTTAAAAAAGGAGCATTTCCAGTTTGGACATTGTAATGCTAAATAGATATGAAAGTTAAATTGTTTAATTAAAGAAGGTATTATCCTAAAACAGCAGAATCATTATTGTGTTATCTACCAGGAAATCTACCAGGAAAAAAGACTCCTACTAAAAGTGAAAGTCAGAATTTCATGTAGATTCTATGCATCAGATGGCTGAAACCCAGGCTAAAAAAGATAATTAAGAAAGGAGAAAATCTTGAGATTTTGGTAAATTGGTTCTCTTCTTCATGTTGGATATGCACCAGTTCTGATACTTCGGGAAACTGATGAGCACCTCCTACAATGAAGATGATCAAAAACCTCATTTTCTCTACTACTTCATGAGACACTGAGTTGTGTCTGTCTGGAACTGGCAGGTAAATACAAATGAAGCCATCAAACCCAGCCTGTGAGCTTGGCCACACTAAAATCAATTTGAATGTAAAGGTGAACTAAGGTCAATATTGATTAGAATGGGAGAAAAGCACTAAAAGAATACAAAAGGAAAGGATAATCCTATTTGGCTCCCATCATGTTTTATTCTGTATGTGTATTTTTTTTCTTTGAAGATGAGGAAGGAGGAAAGAATGTAGGAAGTAGATAACAAATTGCAAACTAAAAAAGGAAATACACCTGAATAACAGATGAAGGATATCTGTAAAAACAAAGTGATAGGATCCAAACCTCATTATTTTGGAAAACACTCAGACATTTGGATCCTGAATATCACCTAAGCTGTATATTAGAATATATATCTCCTTTCTGCAGCTTGCTTTGTCAAAATGTTTTATGTACTGTATTTTGGAGCAATTTATGGTTAGATATGTTTTGACTTGTTATTACTAGAAAAACAGGAAGGAGAAATAATTGATTGTCAGAGTATTCAGAAAGTAGTTTTTATTCTTATTACAATACATACAGAATTCTCAGGTTAAAAAGATGAAGCATAGACAATTTTTAAGCTGATAAATGATCTATGTGATTCTTCAATTGTTTCTCTACCACGCAGTGTTTTGACAAATTATGATGCTTTCAGACCAGTACACTGTAATTAATGGAAACTTGAGTATCAGAAAGGTGAAAGTACTCAATGTATCACTTAAAATGATAGTATTTCTTCAAAAAACTTGTAATGGAGGCTCAGCTGCTGGTTTTCATATGTTCTTACTAATGAAGGTATAGATGTATTCACATAATGTTTGCTCTGCTGCTGACATTTGCAATAATGCCTACTATTCCTCAAGCACATTTTTAAAAGCACCTCTTAGCACTTTGGAGCTTGCCAAAGACTGTGGTGTTTGTTTCCCCCAACCCAGGATACAAGCTTTTACTTGAAACAAGGTTTTGATTCAAATGTTGAGATAACCTTTTCATCACAAATCAGATGAAGACAACTAACAAAGCAATGCCTTGACATTTTGCAGCTAAATCTAAAATAATCTAATGGCTAGTTGTCACTGAAAAAGTCCATTTTTGTCCTGGTATTTCTGCCATTTCCATTTCACCAGAGCTGTCCCTGAATGATACCATGCAGAGAATTGGTGCAGAGTGCACTTCTCATTTCTGTCATGTAAAATTGATTTTTGGCTTGTTTACTTTCCTGCCTCTGTTCATCAGGGAGTCAGAGGAGCACCATGGGTGGTTCAAAGTGCTGAGGGCTGCAATGTGAAACCATACTCTAAATGACACTTAAAGGTTAAAGAAAAATACAAATAAAAAATGAGATAAAGGATCAGTTTTAAACTTGGCCATGTAAAGTAGAAGGTTTTACCAATATCTCTTCATGAAAGATACTTGAAATCAGATTTTTTTAAGGCAAACATTTGTTGCAATAACTATCAAAGAAGCCAAAAGGGTAAGAAAAGTGTAACTTACATAGGAAAAAAATGTGGGAATGGTTTCTTGAGCAATGTGGTTATGGATTGTTCCATAAAAGAGATTTGGCGTCTGAATTACAACTATGCTTCTCTCTTTCCTTTTGCCCTTCATTTCCATCTTTTACTGAGTCCCACTAAGCTATGTGCAGTTTTGTCTGGATGAGAACTTCACAGTAACATAACCAGAAACATGTAAAAACTGATCCATTCTGTTTAAAATCCTCTTCCAAGCCTGAGTTTACCTTTTTCCAGCTCCTTCTTCTGTTCCTGAGGCACACCATATGTGTTTCCTTTTAATCATTACTTCCTTCATGTTAGCATGGGGAACAATTCAATAGGGGCAAACATTTATATGTGAAACACATAAAGAAGGAAATTTCTAGTATTTTGAAGAACTACTTTCCTTGGTCCTCCTTACTTCAGATATTTAAAATATCTTTTGCTGGGAGGAACCTTTTGGAATATGTCCTGACTTAGCAGTCTGATGTAAGCTTACTAAAGAATTCCGTGCAAAGAGAAATTTGGTTGAAAAAAATCAAAATCTAATAAATGTATTACAATCAAGTGTGAACTTAGGAATTTTCTGATATTTTAATAAATCTTGCCACACTGTGGCTAAAAACTGGAAATCAGACTCAGCAGTGTTATAGTGATGGAGAAGTTTTGACAGCAGCAGCAGGGTTCAAATATAACCCTGTAGTCACAATATGGCTTTTACACATGGAAAAATCCCTGAGGAGGAAGAAGATTGGTGGGAGGTATGTGTGATTTTTATTCGAGGGGTTGTTCATTTTCTATGCAATGTAAAGACACCTAAGGAAAAGAAAAGGTGAGGAAAAGGAATGAGATAAGACATGTAGAGAGGTAAGGGAAAAAATTCTACTGGATCACATATGGTATTAGAAATTAAAATAAAAGTTCATAAATAAACACCCATATCTCTAGTGAGGGTTACCTGTTTTAAAAATTATTTTCGATTTATAATTATATTTGTATTAACTAATTGTATGGGTTTTTATGAAGCTGTCTCAGCTCCTTCTTGCTCAGTGTTTGCACCATGTGTGGGCTGAAAAACACTGTCATGCATGACAGTAAAATCATAAAGTAAGTAAAGACCTTTCTTGGCCTTTACTTTTAGTGTCTGCAGACCTGACTCCTCTTCACCATAAGATGGGGCCAGTCCCATTGGCATTAATCAAATAGCTGTATAGGATGAAAATCTCCCTCTTTTTCCAGCCTGAAAGATCCACAAAGAACTGTGCACCATTACCTTGCATCCCTTATCAGTTTGAGCACCCAAGTCAAATGTTTTGAGAAAGCCAAGGGCTGTTTTAGGAACAAAAAACCACTATTTTTTAAAAAGTATTTTAGCTGAGCTGTGCTGCACCTCCACGTATGTTGGCTCTTGCAGCCTGTGGGATAAGCTTTTGTTTTCTCCTTATGAATCAAAGCTGAGGAGCAAGTGTGTTCCAAGAGAAGTTCTGAGAAAAAATGGAAGTGTCAAATGGTCTTCCTGTATTCAAAATCATGTTTAGATGTTAACCAAAACAATGGCAAATATTTCAGTTTGCTAACCAAACATGAACTCTTTTCTTCAAAAGTGGGAAGTCTTTGATATTGATTAATGATTTTGTAGAAATTTCCAGTGTGAGGTTTGATTTTGTGCTTGCCTTTAATAACAAACAAACAAAGCAAAAACCCCCACAAAACCTTAAAGATTCTAGACAGGCAGAAGCCTCCTAAAAGGCCTCTGCTTTATCTGTAATCAAAAATGAACTCACAACATGTTTATCCTACTTCATGCACCAGAAGTATCCAGCCATTCTACCTTCTCAAGAGTTTCTCATTTATTTCTTTGACTACAGATGAAAAGCTGTCTAAAAAGTTGTTTCCCTTCTAAGAACATATGTTTATGACTTCAGAATTGAATCAGATCTGAAAATATCCAAGGAGGTAGCAGTGGTTCTTAATAGATGATTACATACAGACACAATGTTCTTTTCTATGTTTTATTTTCATATCAATTCAACAACCACATACCATATTCAGCCTCTCTGGAGACTATGTGTCTGGAGACTATATAGTTGCAGCCTAAATTGATTTTAAATTATTTTTTAGTCATTGTTTAACTTGCCAGTGGTAAATAAAGAGCAAAGAAATTACCATGGAAATTGTGACATCAGTTTTTGTGTAGAGTGTCTTGTTCTCTTGAACTGCAAAGGAGGTGTTGATTTCTCTGATTCTCAGGAGGAACAAGAACTAAGAGCTATGCAGGTATTGAGTGAGAGTGACACAAACACTGTGAGGGGCTGGGATGGTCAACTTGTACCCCACTGCCAACTGTCCTGCTCTATTATAGCCTGGAAGCCTTTAACAAAGTTGGGATCTTTCTATATGGGTCTTAGCAGGTTCAAAGAAGTTGTGCAATTCTTTCTTAACCATAGCATTACAGGCATTTATCTTTCCTCCTGCTGTGCCCCTGACTAATTTTGATGTTGCCTCTACCTGTGTCAAGCTATAAGATAATTCTCCCAGAGCTACAGTTTCCTAATTCATCAACCTGGGTCTCATGTGCATTGTGTTAGTAGAATTTAATTGCCAGTATTCTTTTTAAGAATGCTTTTCCTAATGTATTTATACAGTAATTATAATCTGGTAGATTCTTCTATTAAAAAAATAACCCTAAAAACCAACAACCCACAAACAAGCAAACACACTCAATCTGAAAGATATTTCCCATACTTTCCACTTATTTCTTTCGAGTTCTAGTGAGGAAAACTACTGAAACTCATAATTTTGCAAGACAGGAAAAACTGTCAAGGAAACATCTTTGGAGTTACAAAAGAAAGAAGCTGCACTCTTCTATTAGCAATTGCAACCACTAAACAATGGTTTTGATAAATAAATAATGGAAAAGTGATTACTTTAAAATTAAAATTAATTTACTTAACCCAGGCTGAGCTAGGCATTTACCATGACTTTTGTGTATCCAGCTTCACAAAAACAGAATGCAATTGCTGACATTAAACCTAGCGAATTCCTACCAAGAGAACTCCAAAACAGGACGTGAAGTTGGGATATGAAACTCATGAGCAAGCCCACATGTCACAGAAAACATGTTTTTCAGGTAAGTTGAATATATATAAAGCCATTCTTAATTCTTCAAAGTTTAGTTTTTAAAACATCTAGTTTTTGTATTGCCTCTGGCTGATGCGGTTTTACCCTTGTAAAATCCTATCCCCAAAACAACATCACATCTGACTTGCAAGAACATGAAAATAACAATCTTGGCAACTAGTTTGGAGACTGAAACCCTTCACAGCCTAATCCTCACTTGAACAAATGTCTCTTAGGTGTTTCCTCTATGAAACAAAACTGTTGCTATTCAAGCTGCCTTTCCACTTTTAACAGTATAAAACTAAAAAAACCAATTTACTTCCAAGGATTTGTGTTCTGTATAATTCTGTGTCCATGTCCATGTATATCACTTTGAAAACTCAGATAAGAAAGCTGAAGTTATTCTCTACTGAAAATCCAAACCTCTTCTTTACAAATTAGAAAACCATTATCAGACATCTATCAGCGATACATCAGTCACAAGAAGTATGTATCATAAAATTCATGAAAGGTGCACGAACACCATCACTTTCTTTTTCTGTTCCTTTTCACAGCTCATAACATCCCTTCAGCTCAGCAAGATGCATGACTATATGCTAAGGACAATGACAGGAGTCTGTATTGCAGCTCCTCACAGTGTACATGACAAGGCCAACCAGAGATTTCAGCTTGCATGGAAAGCAAAGGCATTTTTTTTCCCCCAAAATATGCACTAGCAGCATCATTACAGTCTGGAATGTCAGTCATCTTGATTTCATGTGAGAAAAAATAAGCCTTTGAATTTTTAGGCAGACTTTGGGGAAAGAAATATATCTTAAAGAGTTGTTCTGCATCTCTGGGGAAGGAGGAGTGAGAGGAGGGGAGTGAAGCAGAGCCCGTGAAGAAGAGAAGGGTGGGGGAAAGCTGTTTTATTATTTGGTTTTATGTCTAATTACTCTACTCTGATTTGTTTGGTAATTAAACTATTGTCCCAGAGCTGATTCTGTTTTACTGGTGACAGTAATTGCTGAGTGATCTCTCCCTGCCCTTATCCTGACTCACTCACAAGCCTTTTGTTGCATTTTCTCTCCCTGGTCCAGCTGAAGAGAGGAGTAACAGAACAGCTTTGGTGGGCACCAGGGCATTGAGCCAGATCAACCCAACCCAACATTGTCTGCCCTTGATAATCTCTTTTCTTCCCCAGGAAAACAGAGACTTTTCTGAGGGGGAGAGAGTGAAGGATGCAAAAGGGAAGGTAAAAATCTCTATATTTATTTTTCATGTACTTGCACACACATTTAAAATCTGTCACTTTTGAGTGTCAGAGGCACACTGTTCAGTAATAATCACTTTTATTTTTCTTTCCCCTCAAATACAAAATTCTTTGGCTATTATATTATTTGGCTATTGGCTGTTGAGTTTTACACTCTCTTAAATCATAGGCTGGAGTAAAGTTTGTTTTAACTCTTTAACCATAAGAACCCTGAAGCAATTCTAGCCAATATCAGTAATAATTATTGACATTTTTCCTGACTTGATCAATCATGTTCAGATTGACAGACCTAATATCAAACTAACTGGTTGCTATTGGCAAGGTATTCTTGCAGGTTTTATTTCTAGTTGAAGATTAAGACTCAAATATCTGAACTCTATTTACATACATTTCATAGTGAGAAAGAAGGCTCATAAAAATAATAAGAAAATAAATTAATGGTTGCTTTGTTTTTGAAGGCAGAAATCTTAAATCTGAAGGACAATTATACAGCTCATAGAGCTGAATGATCACACCACACAAAATGCATTATGTATTTTGCTCTGATGCCTTTTTTCAGAGCAAAAACTAAATTTGTTTCTCTGATGCCTTGTGATTTAAGAGGGATGAAATCACAGAGTATGACAGTTTGCTATGCACCAGGAGAAATCTTCTTGGACAATGCAAAAACTTACCAGTTTGAAAAGAACGAAGAGATTGTGCCTGCACAGGAAATACAATAAAACATTTCTATTTGTCTCAATGCAGCATAGATTGGGGGCTTTTTCACCATGCTACAATTAAAAATACAAACAATCTTTGGTTTACTTATGGAGAAGGTGCAAAGAGAATGATATTATCCACAGAATATCAAGCTGCTACCCCTTGTCTGTGCCATGTTTACTGCCTTGCACGTGCTTTTACCTTTTGCTAAATGCAAATTCTGTAATCACTATTCTGAACTTTAGTTTTATATTCTTGCATTGTATTTCCAAAAACAACTATGACCTGTGTATTGCTGGCAAATATTTATTTTCTTAGCATATTCCTAAGCATATTCCTAAGCATATTCCTTAGCGTATTCCTAGCATAAGGTCTGGTAACAAATAATCAACTGAAACATTCTAATTGCTGGGAGATAAGAACAAGGATGGTTTTCTTCCTTGTTTTGGGAAATACCTGGTAGGATTACAAGTCACTGCTTGAGGGTATTATTCACACTGGCAAACTTTATACATCACTAAGCAGACTTCATTTTAGCATCTGCTTCAAGCCCAGGAAATAGAACAATAAGAGAAGTGTTTTAAAATACAAATATTTTTAATTATTTCAGATGATTTGTCATCATTTGTGCTGAAGCTTTTCTAAAATTGGACAAGAAAATTAATTTCTTAAATAGGTCATTTATAGTGGTTGCAGGAAAAGCTATACAAGACTTATTTTGATTTGCTTGGGTTAGTTAGCTGATGGCAAAGTTCCTTGGGAATGAAAAAAAAGGAAAGAAAGAGAAAGCAAGAGAGAACACCAGAAAAATGCTGATTTTAAACCCAAAGACAAAACATTTAGGTGCTATTCAGTTTGTAGATATGGATTATAGCTTTAGTACACAGCCAGTTATCGTGCAAACTCAAGCTTTGGAATGTACATTTTGAGCTGATATACCCAGAAAATAACTGACTTAAACTGCATCAAACTGAACACATGAAATTATAAGACTAATTATTTCTTCCTGTGGGATTAATTTATCATTTGTGTCTGGTCATGTCAGGCTGCACAAGTTTGACTGCTGGGATGCACTGAATTGTGTGGAGTTCATGTGCCACTCACAACAAACAGGCACCTGCTGAAGTGTGTTTTTCTGGAAGGGAACCACAGGTTCATCTCCAAAGAAATCAGGCAAGAGGATAAAAATTGAAGGTGATGATGATGAGTAACCAAATCTCAACCCCAAACTGGAATTAGAAGGCAGGCACAAGTGCTAATACAGATCTACACCTTCTTTTGAGGATAGATAGCATTTGAGAGATGATTCACAAATTTTCAGTCAACTCTGAACAGCAGATTTTGTACTTTCCCTTAATAATCAAATGGATTAATATTCATACTTAAGGCAATCTTTTGTTTCAGTTAATAATGTACTGTTAATAATAAATACTGCAAAGCTCAGCCTCCATAGATTGTTACCACAGCCATATATCAGTTTTGTATTAAAATTAATATTTTAATGCCGTAACCATTTTAAAATCTCTTGGACACCTAGAGTAAATATACAGTGTTTAAAAGAAAAAGCCAAGGAACAAATCTGAGACCCGAAATTATGACTGTCCATCTTGTTTGCTTTTTAGCTCAATTTTTCACATATTTTTTGACTCTAACTTACTCCAAGACAAATTTCCTACAGACAAAACTAGCCACAAACTTTCTAAAGCAAACTAACCTATGCTAACAAGTTTCAAAACCAGTGACTTGGATCCTCCTGTACAAAAAAATGACTTAAACCAAGCCAAAGCCCACAAAACCCCAACTTTGCACATGCATGTGTTTAGACAGATATTGTGCATATATATATATATACACACACACAAGCATTTCCCTCTTTATATATTCATATTTTAATTTTAAAATAAAATAACTGCCAGATCTACCTCTCTTTTATTCAGCAATAATCAGAGATGCCAACTGACTTACATTGTAAAATTTCAATTGTTTTTAAAGCCTTTCTCTTCCAATGATATTTATATTAAATAAAATTAAAATATGAAACATCTCAGAAAGCAAAAGCAAAAAAAATGGCTAGGAGGATTTTTTTCCATCCTTCTTATTTTTTTCTTTCAAAGTGCTTTTTCTTTTCTCCATTTCTTATTTGTAATAAATGCCAAGCACTAATGCCTGTAGCACTCACATTTGTGTGCCACTACTCCTAAGCACTTGAGGAGGGTGACACGTTCTGCATACTGCCACATCACTTGGTTCTGTTAATTTTCAGAGGGGCTAAATAGACTAATGGTTAAAGGAATAAATATGAGACATATTTGCAGGACTGATACCTCAATAAGCAAGCTTTAGAAAAACTGCAAAGCCATGCAATACACTAATAAGAGGCCACCTGCCTGATTCCTGTGGGCCAGCTGCATGCTCCAGTGATTTTCCAGGGTGGGTATGATGTGAACTACATGGCAGAGAGCATGCTGGGGCCATCACACAGAGAGCAGTGATCCATGTAGCAGAAGGAAAAACAAAATTAGAAAAATGACGTTTCAAACCTGTGAGTGCCCGTTCTCACCCTTGACACAAGGCTTGGTGCACTGCTCTAAATAGCATTTTAGAGCTAATGGAGTACTCTGAATCCTATTTGCAAATTTACTTTAAGAAAGAAAAATTGCAGGAGCTTGGTCATAGTTGAATGAGTGGGACAAACCAATACAGCATCCAGACTGCATTTTAATGCTTGAATTTCATGCTTTTGAAGGTGTTAGACATCTGCTGCTGCATCACTATTTTAAAATGCAAAAGAAGGGGAAATAGCATTTTTTTATTCTGTTAAGTGGCTACCGATGTTGTTCACCTTAGTAGCAATTTCTCCATTTTCATCAGTAGATAATTATTTAGGGAACCATCTTTTTTATAATTCTCTCATTTGAAAGCAAAACCAAGGCATTTACTTTCCAAATGAAACACAAAATGTGCCATGTAGTTTAGCTGCAAAGAAAGAGGAAGTAGTTAGTGTTAGAAGTAGGCTATTCAAGGCAGTTTTTTGTTGGAATAAACTTTGGAAAATAGCTGTACTATACTTCAGGGGATCTGCTTCTAATTGATGGAAGGACTGTGTTTTGATGTTTCTACTACCTATGATGGAGGTGGTGGAAATGTCCCAGATCCAGAGGTCTACATGAGAAGTGTCACCAGTGACAGCTACTGGGAGAACCTCTGGAGGCTCTCCTCTCACCTCTGATCCTGGCTAATTGTTATAATCTTTTATAATCTCTCCTCACAATTTCCCCCTATCAGCAGAAGACAATAGGGAAGAATATTCCAGTATCTAAAGTAGTTTTATTGGATCAGCAAAAATTAGGTTATACAGAGCTCTGAGCAACTCTTCCTTTTATGAGAATGCTTACAGACCATCCTTGAACCCCTCTGGCAGGTGGGGCCTTGGTGCAGCTGTCCAGTACTTATTTATCTGGTAATCAGGTGATTATTAAAATGTGAAATATCAGTAGGATTATGGAAGTAGTGGGATAAATTCAGACATCTGTGCAAGTGACAAACTGTCTGGAGAAGATGACAACCCCCAGCTGGCTACAACCTCCTCCCAGGGAGTTCTAGAGAGACGTAAGCTTTCCTCTGAGACTCTTTTTCTCCAGGCTAGTCAGCCCCAGCTCCTTCAGCTGCCCCTCATTCTCCAGACAATTCATCAGCTCTGTTGTCCTCTCTGGATCTGCTCCAGCACCTCAATGTCTTTCCTGAATTGAGGGACCCAGAGCAGGACACAGCACTTAAGGTGTGGCCTCCTAGTGCCCAGCACAGAAGGCCATACCTCAGTCACTGCCCTTGGTCCTGCTGCCACACCAGTGCTGACACAGTTCCATTGGCCTTCTTGGCCACCTGGGCACAGCTGGCTCATGTTCAGCCACTGCTGACCAGCCCCCACATCAGTCAGCAACATGGCCTTGTCCAAGAGGTCATTCAATTATCCCCCATCCCAAAAAAAACACACCAAACCAAACCAAAAATCACCAAACCAAAAAAGCCTAACACACATACACACACTGCCCTGTGCCTCTTTTGCCCTGTCCTTTTTGTGCAGAAACAAGTATTTTTATGAGGTATGCCTAGAAGTCTTGGTCAAGTTTAGCACCCCTTCCTGATAGGGCTTTTCCCCACCCTTTTTATGTCATGAACGGCATTGCCTCTTTGCAGTTCATGATGAAATTGATAGATGTGGCAGGGAGGGGAAAAAAGTGAAATCTCTACAGAGTGCAGAAACTTATGGAGATTTACTTCATGTTTTCTATGACATCTGTTTGGGAAATGGGCAAAGCTCACAGTTTCAATCCAGTGTTTTCAACAAGAGAGGATAAATTCTTGTTTGTGTACGCTATATTTCAAACCTTAAATATTCCAAATTCCAGACCACTTCCTTCCAAGAACAGTAAGTACTGAGCAAACTGCAAAAGCAGATATTCCAAAGATTTAGGGTACTTCAAATGCGGTACATCTGCTTTTACAGTAGTTTTTATAGCAATTAGCCTGACATTCAGCTGGGTTTAAAATACAGTGATTCAATTCAGGACACTCATCAATACAAAACTGAAAGCTAAAGTGCAAGGGATGTTCTGCAACATGATATAATGGAACCTTGCCTACCAAATCATCTGAACAGAACAGATCTTTCTGCTATAGCTACAGTTTCTTCAAGGCCTTTGGCATAAAAACATGATTCAGGACAAAAGGAATACATATAAAATTTAGCCACAACAGTAATGTAACCATTTATCAAGTCTAAACTTTAAATTAAAAAAAAAGGGAAAAAAAAAAAAAAGAGAGAGAGAGATGCTGAAGGGAGCTAAAAGAATCCAGCAGAATCCAGTCTGTTCATCAAGTTTAAAGGAAAATTGAGAAATGATTGAGAGCTTAGCTGCAGGTCACCATTGCAATGAGATTGAAAAGTCAAGGAGAGAGTGGGCTGGAGAAGATGGTAAGATCTTTGAGAAAAGACTTAGGGTCTTCCTAAAAGACTGAAATTGAAAAGTCATGGAAATGACTTGTGAATCCTCTGGGTCTGTTTTTGGTTAGACATTGTCTGTACTATCTTCAGTGTTTAATAGCATTTCTACCTGTACGGTATGATAATATTTTAATTCTGGTCTTCCTGCTCTTCAATTAGTTGATGTCACTCTTTTCTTGTGGTTGATTATAAATATTTTTAGTTAAAAGAAAATCCAAAAACACACACACAAAAAATATTACCGAGGCACTTACCATTAAAGCAAGAAACTTTGGATATGAAATACCTGTAGGAAAAGTCAGTGCATTTGGTCCTCATTGATCACAAGATTCAGACCCAGCAGAGGTTAAGATTTCTGGGGAGCAACTGAGGTCTCGTGGTCTGAGCAGAGGAGACTGAAGAGACCTCACTGCTGATACAACTTCCTCAGGAGAGGAAGAGGAGGAGCAGACACTGATCTCTTCTCTCTGGTGCTCAGTGACAGGACCTGAAGGAATGGCCTGAAGCTGTGACAGGGAAGGTTTAGGTTGCTTCTCAGGAAAATGTTCTTCACCCAGAGGGTACTTGGGCAGTAGAAGAGAGTCCCCAGGGCAGTGGTCACAGCACCAATCCTGCTGGAGTTTAAGTGTTTGGAAAACAGTCTTGGGCACATGGTATGACTCTTGAGGAGATTCTGTGCCGGCCCAGGAGTTGCACTGAATGATCCTTGTGGGCCCCTTCCAACTCTGGATATTCTGTGATTCTGTGAAAAGAGTCACTGTTGCATGAGCACGATTTGAAGGGCTGTGCTATGCATTACATCAGATTAAATGACCAACAGGTCCCTTAAGCTCTCTTAGATCTCACATATAATTCAGTTACATACAAATGTAACTGAACAAAATCAAAGTCCAGGGCATCTTTAAATATTTTAAACATTTCAGATTTCTGATTGACAGGCTTGCAACTGTCACTGATATTTAAAACTCAAGTAATATAGTTCATCACATCTTTAAATTACACTCATGAATAAACCACATTTATAAAACTGATGAGATAAATTATCAATTAACTGATTATTATCATGCAAAACTTACAGATTTGAATGTCAAATGTACAATAGTAGAAGGCTGTCACAGGACTAATGAGGGGTAACTAATGGAAATATTTTGCTAGTCTTGGTTAACAGCTTTTTCTTTGTGTCCATTTCAGGCCTAGACATCACTGACACACTGACTTCTCCTTTGCCCAGACTCCACATCTCCCTGCATTTTACAGTAAGTTTTAGAGATAACATTCAAAGATTCATTTGTTAAGCTTTCTTCCTTCAAGGGACATAGACTATTTTTTCAAACTCCCAGGAGAGCTTAGTAATGATATTTTTTAGTCCTGTGATAAGGTAGGGTTAAACTGTTATCCTCACTGTTGCTTCCCAGAGTGTATCTGCTTTAAGTGCACAGTAGTAGAATAAGGGTTGTATTTCTCAGACTAGGAAGCAGGGCCACAGACATATCAATCATTCTTAAGCCAAAGGCTGAGAAACACAAGAATTAGTATCTAATTTTCCCAGGAGTAGCAGAAAAGAAATAATGCTCAAGGTTTTCTTCCTTCTAATTTTGCAGCGAAATTTTCTATGAAGCTTCATTCAGAGTCTGTAAGTATGGACATGAAATTGAATGTCCCTTAATTTAAAATGGGATGCAACTTATACCAGCAGATATTGGCTGTGGACAACAAGTGAAACATGCTCTACATACTAATATGTGGTGGGAGAAGAGGGTGGCAGTGAATAGGGTAAGAAAGACCCAGCAGCACATTCTGTTCACAGCTTGGGGAAAACATAGAGACAAATGCACAGCACAGTTTACCTATGACACCATTTGCTTTCTCCTTTCCACAGAGAACAGAGCTTTTTCTTTTTTAAAGCAAAAAAAGCACATTTCAATTGGATTAAGAATAAAAGTGATTGCCGTTTACTTGTTTTTTAAAAACATAATTTAGGCTGCAAAGAGTTATTTCTTGACATCTTGCTATTAACTTTGTGTGACAATGAGTACAGTCCAGGCAAAGCACCAAACTTAAATGGCAACTTGTAGCAGTAATTTTCCCACTGGAAAAGGGTAAATCTATTGATTTGTCTTTCCAAGAGTTTTCATTCTTCCTATGAAATTTAAGAAGGAAAAAACATAGTTTCCATTTCATAGCTTTGGAAAAAAAGTATGAACACTGTACACTTTAGCACCATGTAGGGAGATAAGATCAGTGCAGTAAATTAATTTTCTCTTTTAGTAGCAAAAAGAGCATAAACCCTGCAGAGAGTGTTTGAGAGCTGACGTGATGGATCACAGTGCAGTGGCTCAATTATGACTGCATTATGCAAATGTTTTTATGCAGTCTTTTCAAATGTGTATGACAAAGACAGATTCTTGACTTCATGCAAACCCAATGACTTCTGTAAAGATTTTCATTGTGTGGGTTTATTAAGTAAATAAATACTTCTAACTACTTTTATTACAAAATGAGAATTACCATTTGTAAAAATATAAGAATAGGGGATCCAACAAAACAACAGGAGGTATTCTTGAACACTAATAGCAGAGTTTATACTACAATTGCTCATTCTTATGTTTGCATAAGTAAATACAAAATTAGGAGTAAATAATGCAGAAATGGAATCAGCCACATGCAAAGCTCCAGAATTATCTTCAGATTGTGGCTCAACACAATCTCACAATCAGCAAAACCCTTTTGAAAAACTGATCAGGTAACTCAATCCAGAACTCATTTCTGTCTCCCAGACTTAAAAATTCATTGTTGGGAAGACAATACTTGAACATGTTAACATAGTGAAGGAAACCTTACTGGGAATTGGAGTTGTATCAGTCCTAATTTGTATTATTAACTTTTCATCTCCATCAGCTAAGTTTGGGCATACCACCTGCATTCTCAAAACTCAGAGCACCTTAAAAGTATTTGAGACACAAATCTGAAAGACAAACCCAGAATCTCTTTGGAGAGATTCAAGGAAGAGAACTCTGCACTCGATTACTGAACAAAGCTGATCAAAGGTTCTTCAAAATCTGAGGAAGTGTTGAAATCAAAATGCCAAAGTTGAATGAAATATGCTAAAAGAAATAAAGGGAAACAAGACTGCTAAACCATCTACATGGTTGTACAAGAAAGGGGAGGGGA
>VZRH01004535.1:1261935-1290308 GCA_013397555.1 Urocynchramus pylzowi
AGGGGAGGGGAGGGGAGGTTCTGGAGAGACCTTACAGAAGCCTTTCAGTACATATAGGGGCCTACAAGAAAGTAAGAAAGGGACTTTTTATGAGAGCATGTAATGATAGGACAAGGGGGAATGGTTTTAAACTGAAACAGTGTAGGTTTAGAGTAGACATTAGGAAGAAATTTTTTTTACTCTGAGGGTGATGAAGCTCTGTAACAGGTTACTCAGAGAAGCTGTGGATGCCCCACCCCAAGGCCAGGTTTGGTGGGCTCTGAGCAGCCTGGTCTAGTGAAATATGTCTGTGCCATGGCAGGGGGTCTGGAATGAGATGATCTTTCAGGTCTCTTCAAACCCAGACCACTTTATGATTCTATGACTATCTGTGCTTCTTAAGTCCAACTCCAAACAGGCATTGCACAGTTCCCAGACACTTAGGTGTTCCCTGAACTGAAAGGGAAATATCATCTTTAGTAAACATACTTTAAAGTTAGCCAAGTGCTGGCTAATCCTAAAAATACCTGAACTTAGTGAAATCCTTTTGAACTTCTGAGTATGGTGTGGGAAGAAAAACAAAGAGATCACCCTTTCCCCAAATATCTGCACTTATTCACAATGCAGGTGGTAATGAATTTTCTGTCACTTTCAAACTGAAATAGATTTAAGTAGCTGAAAGGCACCATATTCCATTACCAAGTCTTCCAGCCCATTCTAAAAAGCAATCTGCCATGTACTAAATTGAAAATACTGTCTGATTTGCTGAGACATCAAAACTTCACAATTCCAAAAAGTTCTCAGAGTGACAGCTGTGATGAGCTGTTTTCTGCAGTGATCTATTGCTGCAGAGAGGAGAGTGAGGAACAGGAAAAACAAGACAAAAAGAAGGTCACTAAGCCAGGAACAAAAGAAATATTTAGAAAAACAAAAATTTCCTTTGAAGCTTCAGTTTACTGACACCAGCTGTGACAGAAAATATTTAACAGACATGCCCATAATGCAGCTGGTCAGTTCGTCTATGCCCAAGTAGTGTGTGCATAGAAGCATGTTGCCCTAAGCTGTTACATATAATTTCAGCTGAAAACTATGATTTTCTGACCATTTGCTGAAGGAAACTAACATATCTAAATTCCTGAGTCTAACAGATGCATTCAAAAGTCTCAGCTTTTTTTTTCATAATCAGAGGTGGACATTTTAGATAGTGATCATGTAAATAAATATAAACCAGGTGTACTTATTTGTATTTCTTATTTGTATTCTTTAAATTAGATGAGGAATTTCCAGGATATTTCCTTTGTGGAGCCCTATCCTAGACACAGAACAAGAAAATAATCCTTGAAGGGGGATTTGGAGGCCTGTTGATCACAATGGGTGAAACAAAGACTTCAATCAAAAAGGTGTTGTGAGGTTTGTTTTGGGGTTTTTTTGGTTGGCTGGTTTTTTTATTTATTGGGTTTTGTTGGGTCTTTTCCCCTTTGATCTGAATAAATAAGGTCATTAAATGAGTTGTAATATTTTAGGTGATGTTGTTACAGAAACACAAAGAAAGCTATTTAAGACATAAAAGGAAAATATCTTCCTCAACATATAGGAGGGTTTGCTAGTGAACAAGCAAACTGAGCAAAGGGGTTTCTCTCTAAAGGGCTGGGGTAATCAACAGTATGGCCTTTTAATGAGGTGTGTAAAAGTAAGGAATGAGCTTCAGAGAGCTGGAGGAAGCATTTTGTACAGGTACTTGAAAATCCTTAGGGGATGAGATCAGGGTTAGTTCTACATCTTCAGGCTGTATATTGGTGTCTATGCCCTCATTTCTTCCTTTTTTCCTTTCCTTCAGATAAAGAAGAAACTAAGGTTCCTACCCTTCTTCAGAAGAATAAGGAACCCTAAAAATGTGTTAGGCTGTGTCTGTATTCAGTACATGGAAATATATGTCTGGCAGAGCAAGAGTAAGAATCACTGCAGTACTTAAATGGAGGGGACTTGCCATAAAGGACAATCCTTCTCCACAATCCTTCTCCCCACTATGGCTTTGATTTTAATTATGGACAGCTAAACTTCAGTTTTGCTACCTGCAAATTTCTGCAACATTACTGATATTCAATATCATTGATACTGATTTTTGCTGTCCCAGCAAGGTGTCATGGCAGTAACTGTGATCTCTAGAACCGCCCGTTTCAGCCTGACTGTGAGCTCAACAAATTATTATGCTGGATAAGTAATTACCTCTTACACTGTAAAAAAAGGCATAATTTTCCATTTTTCCTTCAGTTTCATAAAATCAAAAAATTAGACATTCTCATAAAAATGCCTCTGGAGGGAGACACAGCCCAAAAAGTAGCTTATACCTGACATAAGAAGAATAAAGTGCTCGCAAAAATATGAGGATATCTACTTTCAAACATATATGAAAATAGTCACAATAATCTAGTCTGGCTGGATCTGAATTCTGCAGAATTTCTTTAACTCTTTCTCTTATACTTCATGAAAAAAAAATGCTGTATTGAGTTAATTAAATGCTGCATTTAAAATAAAAATAATGATCAAAAGCACTAGGTTGCTTGCCTTCTACTTTCATAGAAGTCTTTTGTAGTGTTCTTATAATAGGCTTTGGACATGTAAAAGATCCCTGTTTTGTTTATTACCTTCATTTCTTTGTAGCCTGCTACTGATCATATGGAATCTGATATTTACTCTGTGTGAGACCAGCCTCTTGCTGATACAAAGTCACTGAAGATCAGGCTCTTTTGCTATATTCATTAGTGCATACATGCTTTAAAATATAATAAGTCAGAAAAGATTTTTGTAGGCACATGCAAATTACTGAATGTGCTTACAAACCTTATGTTGTGAAACAGGAAATCACTAGATTTTGGGTTGGGTTTTTTTTGCCTTTTTTTTTTTTTTTAAGATGACTATTCAGAGTTTTCCTGCTATACCTAGAACATTTTTGTCTTATACCATGAATTTATACAGTGACAATATCAGGATTTTTCCTGTCTTGTTAGGCACATTGTGTCCTTTCTTTCTGCATCACTACAAAGCATGTGTTGACTGAAAGAAAAACAAAGAGACATAAACTATAGACAGGCAACATTTCCTCAGTGAAAATAGCATGGAAAGGAACAATTTACAGAGTGATTCATCGGGTCTGGAAGAACTGTATTAACATTTTCACATATGTAGTAATTATCTCAACTAGATTTCACAATGAAGCCCTTTTTTCCTCCTCAAACAACCAAGACCATATGCAAATAATTCCAATGTCATTTGGATGATTTGATACTGCTGAAACACAGTCATAGAATAGCAAAGAACAGTTGCATTATCATGCAACTAAGGTGCACAAAGGTGTTCCCAAGACATCTATCTTGTGGTGAGTTCACTTTTACTGGCTGCCAAACCACCCAGCTGCTTTCTTGCTCCCCCTCCTCAAAGGACAGGGAGGAGAAAAATTAAGATTGAAAAGCTTGAGTTTGCAACAGACTTGACTTGAAGGCTGTGGCCAGTCCATGGCAACTCCTACCTGCAGTTCCTTCATCCTCATGCTTTTCCCCTACTCCAGTGTGGTTACAGATGAGCCATGGTCACCCTTCACAGCCCTTACCAGACCAAGGGCACCTACAATCAATACCTCAGAATTCCAGATTTTTCTGTCAGCCTTAAAATCAACAAAGATCAACTTTTTTTTTTTTTTTAAAGTGGTTTTATTTTTTCAAACCAGGATGATGGAAAAGGTGGTGCATTCCTAGCCTAGAAAGATATATTTGCATTATAAGCAATTAAGACAAAACATACTTGAGAAGTCAAGTCATTCATCCAGAAAGAAAAGGTGTTCTTGTCCAATGTACCTGAATTTGTGCTTTCCGACAGAGGTGCCTTACAGAGCAAGAAGATGAGAGCAGCATGGGTGAGGAATAACCCAGGTGTGTGGGATTCTCTCAGGACAAATACTAGGATTCAGACTAGGATTGCTCCTTTTTGTCAAAGCATTAAACTTCTCCAACCTCTGCCTGTGGCTGAAGCTCACTGGGCACAGAGGCAAGGCACATCTGAACATGTGTGGGCAGGAGACTCCTGGAAATGACAGTGATTTGCCCTTTTGGAAGAACCCTGGGAATGGGGACTGAGAGAACTGCCACAGTCCTCTGGACCAATCCATTCCACAAAAACTAACATTCTCACTGTGGAGGTGATGCTGACATCCCATGGTATCCATACATCAGGATGAATTTCTCCTACAATTCCCAGTCAGTGTTTAGAGAGACCAAGTTCACCAAAGCAAGAAATAGCTATATATTTCTATTTAATATTTAATACATGGCACTGGGATTCTTTGAGAGGGATTCATAGCTTGACTTCCTAAATGCAGAAATTATGCAGAACTAGTCAGTCTTGAAAAACAGAAACCAAGTGGGCACTTTTAGACAGCTATGAAATAGGCACTGCATGATTCCACACACTACAAGGCAAAGAGCTGCTGATTATTTATCACCATGCTTTGTAAAGCAAGTGTAAAATGTTAATCCTTTATGTAATACTTCATTACACTTCCTTTGCAAGAATGAAATAGCTTCATAGCACACAAAGTTCATCTCATTAAAAAAAAGAAAAAAAGAAGATCTAAGATCAAAGGGATAAATTCCTCACTATCTGTGTATAAATGTTTAATCTGTTTATAGTAAAAGTGGGAAAAAATAAATTATTTCAGACCTTAGGAATAATGCTTCACCGGTAGGCTGCACAAACTCAGAGTAAGAAAATTACAAGGGAACTCAGAGTAGGAAAATTACAAGGCAAAGGGCAGCAGAGCATCAAATGTATTCAAGAAAACAAAACCAAATGAATCAAACAATAAACCGGCAGCCAAAACAACAAAACCAAACAAAATCCAAGACACTTACCCTGCAAAGCCCAAACACAGAGGGAAATTGAATTTTGACCTTGTTTACAACTTTACACTAGTAAATTTCAACAAAATTGCCTGGTACCAGGCTGAAAAATTAAAGACATTTACTCCAAATGCTCTGTCTAGGTTTGATCTAGGTTTGTTGGGGGTTTTATTTTGCTTTTCTTTTTTTTTTTTTCTTTCAATTGAAGCTTCTACTCAGGTCCCCACAGGAGCCGAAGTTCATGTGTAATATGTGGAACGAGGTTCAGATATAAAACCTACCACAGAGAACAATGTCCTTTTTGTAATCCAAAGGGTTTCCCAGGCAAGGATAACAGATTCAGTCTGTGAAAAACATTGTTTTTCAAGATGATCGCATTCAGGAGAGGAAGGAGCAGGTAAATGCAAGCAACAGTCAAAATCCTTAAACATCATAGGGAAATTTTCCTAGTGCACCAGCACACCTGCAGCAGAGCAGCCCCCTTGAACCTGTACCATGGAGCACACAGGATCACAGGCTTTGGAACAGAGTGCAGTCATTAACTCAGCACTGCCAGGCTCACCACCAAACCATATCTCTGTGTCTTTTTGAGCACTTTCAGGGCCAGTGGTTGCACCACTTCCCTGAGCAGCCTATCCTAAAGCCTGACCATCTCTGCAGTGAAGAAATTATCCCTAATATCACATCTAAACTTCCCCTGGTGCAACCTGAAGCCATGTCCTCTTGTCCTGCCATTTGTTAGCCAGTATAAGATACCAACCTCACCTGGCTAAAAACTCTTTTCAGGTCTCCTCTGAGACTCCTTTTCTCCAGACTAAAGATCCCCAGTTCCCTCAGCCACTTCTCATCAGACTTGTGCTCCAGACCCTTCCCCATCTCCATTGCCCTTTTCTGGACAAGCTCCAGCCCTTCAATCTTCTCGTGGTGAGAAGCCCAAAACTGAACACAGGGTGCAAGATGTGCCCTCACCAGTGCCCAGAACAGAGGGACAATCCCTGCCCTGGTCCTGCTGCCACACCACTGCTGATCCAGGCCAGGTGCCACTGGCCTTCTTGGCCACCTGGGCACAGCTGGCTCATGTTCAGCTGCTCTCACCAGCACCCCCAGGTCCTTTCCTGCTGGGCAGGTTTCCAGCCACTCTGCCCTAGGCTGTAGCACTGCCTGGGGTTGCTGTGACCCAAGTGCAGGACCCAGCATTTGGCCCTGTTAGACCTCATGCCATATAGAACACACCACACCAAGCAGATCTTTACCAGAACCAGGCCACTTGCTAAGAACCTGCTCTATTGACAAAATCTCTCTGCAAGTTTTCTGTGAATGTAGTAAATGAGGCTCTCACAGCCTAATTTACATGGATTTCATATGATCCTCCTCTAATATGGATAAATGAGAAACAATTAACTGTGTGATGGAGCCAGAAGATTAAAATCAGCCAAGGAGGAAGGTTAGCACAGTGATACTTGTACTAACCAGCAGGGCTTCAGTTCGTTAAGCAGTGGGATATCTTTGTGCACATTTGCTCCAGATCAATTATAAGGTGCTTGGGGGAAGCCCAGTGTGCATTCATCAGCTGCTGAATAGTCACATGAGGCTGTGCAGGTACATCCTCGATCCTGGCAGAGAAGCATTTGCAGCAGAGAGTTTTGCTGTGATCTGTGACACAAACACACCAGTCCCCTCCCTCCACCTTCTCAGCAAAACACCTGCAGGGTTTTTGTCACATGGAATTATTAGGAATGAAGATTTTTTAGAGAAGGATCCTGATGTACTGGATATTCTGTAAGCATATATTATATTAAACTCATATCCTAATCATAGCATAGTCAAAAATATATAGATAAGGGGAGGAAGGGAGGAAGCAAGGAAATGGGAAGATGGGAAACGAACATGCAAGAGTCAGCAAAGCAATAGCTCTGTCAGTATCTGTACAGGAAATGCTATTTCCTACTCCAAACCTCTACTTTTTAGGCTAAGAGAATTTCACTGGTGAGACTACAGCTCTGAGAAATTCACCAAACCTTTCAGAACTTGCATTAATTGTTTAATTCATTTGATCATCTCTGGAATACTTGCTACTGCAAATGACACGCTGAACTTTCTCACTCTAATGTAATGCAGTATTTACTTTGCATGTATACACATTACCAAATCTGCCTGCAATAAATTCTGAAGTAATTTTGTGTTTCCTAAATCTTTGTTTGCATTTCTTATTCAGTATATGAAATCCACCTTTTCTCTTCCTACTCTGACCTTATCTTATCCCCAGATATATCAGCTGACAGATGAAGCTCTCATACAAATTCCCTGTGCAGGAACAGAAGCCTGGCAGTTATTGTGAGAGGAATTCAATATCTACAGAGAGGAAGATTTCAAAAGGATGAATGAGAATTTATACCTCTAATTGCATTTTCTATTAAATACAGCTGTCCCTAAAAATAGAATGGTCCCAAATACAAGACAACCTCTGATTTTTGCATGCATTTATTTTACTGCATGAAGATTACTTCTTACTTCTCACCACACCCTGCTGGTCTCCTCTCTCATCTACCCCCTACACATTGACTCCTTAGCCAAGATTTCCATCTCAGATTTCTTGACCTTTCCTCCCTCCTATTGAACATCTCCACTCATCCCACTTTTAGATAAAATGTGTTCTGTCTCACACCTATCCTATGCCTTAAGCTGTGGAGTGTTAGTTTCCCCACACTAATTTTCTGACTGTATTGTGGAGGAGGTGTTGGAATCATTGTCTATCACTGGCAAAAGCTTTGTCTGCTGGCTTTCCTGAGTATGAGTCATCATCTCCCAAATCACCTCTTCCTGACTCTTTCAGCAGAGTGGGATTTTTTAACCATGTTAAAAATACATGGTTATGTATTTTGAAAACAGACTGAAAACGAAAACAGACTGAACTGGTAAGTAAAGCAAGGACTGAAATCCACTGCTTCCTTTATCATATGGCCATTTGATGAAAGAATCTGCTTCTGCATCTCTCATTAACAATTTTGTAACATAATCTGAGTGGGAGCAGTGAAGGAGTCCCATCTCAGACTGCTACTCTGTTGAATACTAGCAGATGTGAAGTAAATTCTTGGAAGGACAGTATTTGATAAATACAAATTAAACAGCAGCAGAGAACAACATCCCTTCTTGGAACCCCATTTTTCAAGAACCTAGATCTTGCTGTAAGAGTTTCAGTCCCCCTGAAAACAGTTTTTTAATAATTTCACCCTCCTCTTCTGTTTGACAGTTTTACTGGAGTGCAGTGAGAAGTTATCATTTCTTAATCACAAAAGTAACTTTCAGTTGACTAGGTGGAGAGGTTGATTGTGGATCTACAACATCTCAGTCTGTTGCTTGTAAACTCTAGCATTTACAGGCTTTAAGGTTTTGTAGAAGCTGCATTTGTCTCTGCAGATCTATGTCTATTCAGATTGATAATAATGAGGATGCTTAGGGTTATTACAATCTCTAAATAATATATCTGCTGTTGCTAACAAATAGCTTCACTGTAGTCTAATAGCTATTTATTAACATAGCTAAAATTAATTAGGAGGTGGCTCATTCATGCAATCAAAAAAAATCAGTTAAGATGAGAAAGATGAATAGAATTTATGTTTTACCTATTTTGTTGAGAGATAAACAGATACATCACAACAATTAATGTGACTGTTGTTAATTAAAAAACAGACTTTGCAATGGTAATTTCTGTAGTAATTTTACATTTGGGTGGTTCATACTAGACCAGGCAGTCTTTCAACTCTGTGAGCTAATTTTTGCTTACCTTGTTTTTCTCTCCTCCTCCTTTATGTTTATGATTCCTATCATCATCATTACCATGAGCTATTTGCCATGTACCACTATTTTTTACTGTACAAAGACTTATTTTTAAAAAGCACTTTCCTGTATAATGCTCTATCCCACATTACTCTACAATGTAATTTCACTCAATAATACCAAAGCTACATAGAATGAAGGAAGGAAAACAGTGAATTACTGCATTTTCTGCATCTGACTAAAGAAGTAGAAGGATTAGGCTGGATGCTAGCAGGAAAAAGAAAAAAAGTTAAAGCCACAGACTAAGGAGAAAAGGTATGCTTTCTGATCCATTCCTGCATGGCAGGTCATAAAAAAAAAAAAAAAAATAATGTAGGAGTAGGTCTTTAACAATTGTCTGCACCTAAATTTGGGCAACTTACATTACCTCCAAAAAGCCTTCAGTTTGCTTATTCAAAGGTTGATCTGCAGGTCTGAGACATCAAGAGACACTAAACTGGGGATTGGCAATCCTAGCCAGTGTGGAGTGGTCTATAAAACAATATTAATCCTACTCAGACTATATATTTTCTGGGTAGATGATGTCAGAAGCAAAAAAGAAAGAAAATGATTAGGGTGAAATCTTCTGGATAAAGGAGAATGCTATTGAACTCTCAAAGAAATACCCAGGAGGGAAGAAAGCTGACAGTTCAAGGAATTTTCCAGTCACAGATTTTTTCTTCATAGAATGGAGGCAGATGGATTTTGTCTAGGTCTGATTTTATTTAAGTTTAGCCTATACAAAAATTAATAACTTATAGAGGACTAATGCAAAGCATGTGTAAATGTTTAGTAAAGTTTTTATTGACTTTAATTGGCTTGGATCAACTTTTAAAAGCTCAGCAGTATTTCCCAGTTGACAAGCATTACCCTTTGCCAAACAGTGTATCTCCCTGTTTAGCCTCTTCTCTTTTATTTCTGTTTCATGGTAAAAGATATTTGGTGTTGAAACTTTGACCACAAAGCTTGAAGTACACCAGAGCTGGGAGGAAGAAAATTCCTCTGCAGAGCTCTGCCCTTCAATCTCTTCAGTGACATTCACAACAGCTTTGTTAACATCATGGTTGGGTAGAAACTTCACTTTCATGGAAAACTGTAAAGGGAATAATGTAATGCCTGAAATTGTATAAACCCAGTTCTCAGAGACCATATTCTTATGTTTCCTTGGCAAATTGGCTGATTTTAGATAATAGTAACACTTAAAAGATGAACCTGGACCTTTTCCTACTTGCAAACCTTTTCAAGAGATGGGGCTGCACTGGGTGGCACAACAGCACCTTAATGATTCCATGATTCTATAAATATTGCTAGTGGTCAGTAAGGATGGGCAGTAACTCCCTTACCTTACTTGAAATTCATGTTAAACTGGAGGAAATGAGTCCCTTCTGTTTTCCTGAAGAGGGAATATCACTTTCTGTCATACATTCCAGAACCATGGAATACTTTTTCTTGGAAAGGACCTTAAAGATCATCTTGTTGCAACACCCTTTTGTTAGATCACATTAGTCAAAGCCCCATCCCACCTGTTCTTGAACACTTCCAGGGATGGGGCATTTGCAGTATCTCCAGGCAGTCTGTTCCAGTGTCTCACCAACATTTCTCAACTCTTCTATATTTATATTTTTCAGAATAAATACTTTATACCAAGTCTGATAGTGTATTTGAGCAAGGAGACTAAAGCTAAAACTATGGCACTCTTGTAGTATGAGCAATTTTTTCAACCTTCATTTTTAAAATCCCACATAGTTTTCTGCAATAAAAAAGGAACGGAGGACACCAAATCTCTCTGGAACAATGGTGAGTTTGAGATTTGAAAGAAGAGCAACCCTGGGACTGCAGGCTGTCAGAAAAAAACATGAATATATGATCTCCTGAGAAATAGAATAACCTCAGCCTGCCATGGTTCTGACCTCTTTCCTGGCCCTTAGAACCCTTTCATTTTTTGTTTAATTTTTTATATTTATTTAAATCTCCCATGCTTCCCTTTCAAACATTTGTTTTAATAAAACTTTCCAGGTCTCTGACTTTTCCAAATGCTCTCAACTTTGGCTTAATATTATAATGGAAGTACTGGCTGAGCACTGAACTCCAGCAGTCTGAAGGGTGACGAGGATAAATATGGAACTTAATGGTGGATAACTGACTTTGATGCAGTTTCATCAATCAGAAAAAGATAAACTACTTTCTCCTCTTGCAGTAACCCTTTTTAAGAAAAATGTATTGATTTTTTTTTTCATCAGATAGACATATTAACCAGCAAGGCACACAATGCATTCTCCTGTCTTCAGGGGCATTTTGAGCAGAGATTGATTTTTTTTTGGCTCTATGGGAAAGCAGTCACTACTGAGTGATAAACTCCAAAAAAAAAAGTTCCCTTCCTCTTGCACTACTGCCAGAGGCACAGAATTAACATTCACAAAACTTAATTTATGAAAGACAAGAAAAAGAATATTTCTCCTCCCCACACCCCTCCCAGTAAAACTTTTGATTTGTGGGCACAGGAATCCATGGTAGGAGAATAGATGTGCTAGTAAAATTAAAGAGAAGCATATTTGATTGCTGTAATCTTCCATTAATGAACCTATCTGTACAGTAATTGGGTGATACAGCCCACTCAGGCCCCTTTGTGACTGATCATTAAAGATCCCATGGCACTCTTCATAAGGGTAGACTTATCCTCCCTGTCCTTGCCAACTTCAATCACAAGTAATAATTTTGTTCTGCCTATCTATATTTTCCCTGCAGTTCTATCTGGATAAGACTTTGCTTTTCATTTCCTATACAAAATCTGTTGTACTGCGTTTCTGTGTGCTATTAGAGAGCTGCAGTTTTCCATTCTGAAGATTACAATATCAGATGGAATTATTTCTGTATTATGGATATGACAAAATGTTACAATAGTCTTTTGGAAGTCCATGCTACTTACTTAGGTGAATAAGAATAGGTCTATTTAATTCTCAGCTGAAAAATGGGACTACAATAGGACAACTGCTTTTCCCTGTTTTGATGGCTCCAATTTAGAAACTTTGCAGAAAAGAGCAGAATTCAACCTGTGGAATCAGCATAATTTGAGAATGTGCTTGAGCAGAGAGAAACAAAATTCAAAAGCAAAAATAGTGATTGCACCGAAATTGCAGTGCTGCCAAGTGATCTGAGCACCATGGATGAATGAATTTTTAATGAACATGTACACTTGCAAAAAGACATACTTGTTATATTGACTTCTATAAGTTTAATGCATAATGACAATTTTGTCTAGAAAAGTTAATTATGTTGTATAATAAAATTGTAGTCAGTGCAATGGTAGTTCCTAATGCAAGCCACATGATTCTCCTGAAGGAAAGACTGGAAACTGGACTCCAGTCCTGACTCACAGTAAAGCCTGGTTGTTGAGAAATCCTTGACTTCAGTACAACTTCATAAAACATGGTAACTGGTAGTTCTGGTAGCAAAGTTGTAACTAATTAATGTGTTGGGGTTTTTTTTTCTTATGGCTACTCACCCACTCATGGAAGGCAGAAATTTAAGTTCAGCTTTTAAATAAAATAACTTCTGATAATTTCTGAAGTAGTATAAAACACCTTGTGGTGTGATAGAGAACCCTGTTTGTTTCTCTTTGCAAGGATTTTGCTAAAATCGTATGATGAAAAATGAAACTATAGAATTTATTTTTTTCCCTGTGTTTTCAGGCAAATTATCCCCTAACTTTCTATCCAGTCTCCTTTTCTTCATGAAAATATCTCTGAAAATTTTGTGTTGAGCAATCTTATTAATGAAAATATCTCTGAAAATTTTGTGTTGAGCAATCACCATGGTGCTGTAGCGATGCCTTAGATTTACGTACCAAAACCTCATCCCAGTCACGAAATGGCATCACTTGAATAGTTGTACAAGGCAGATGTGAAGGCAGTGCAGAAACCAGAAGCAGGAACAGCTGGTATTAACATTCCCACCAAAGAAATGCTGTCAAGTGGTGTGACAATTCTAGGGCCAGGTTATGAACAGCAGCCCTTGAAGCAGAGGGAGCTGTGGGATGCTGAAGAGAAGGAACACAACAAAGCAGAGGTGCTGTTGTGGCTTCTCTCTTCTTTTGGATTTTTGGGAAAGGGGGCAGGTCCAAAGGCCAGGCTCATAAGACTGTGTCACCCAAGGGAGGTGTGACAACCTCCTCTGCATTATTAAAACTTATTCTGCACTTTTTTTATCCCCTACCTGCTTTCATCCTAATTCCACTTTCACATGAGTGACACAGGCTCCAATAACAAACTTTGCCAGATACACTGGAATCAAGTGACAGAGGATGAAGAGGAAGAAGGAAAGATTCTGAATGAAAGGAAGAAGGAAAGAAAGGAAAGAAGGAGAATTTCTCAGAGACCCTTCAACCTGTTAGAAAGATTTAGAGGACCATAGTTCCCTTCTTCATTAAATCTCCTTCTCCACAAATCATTGCATAAGTCAAATATTTGTGGCACTGAGACACTTTCCAACCTAGATTTTGTAAAAATTTAAGAGATAAGTGCTGAAAGTGAATTTTGGAGAATCAGAAAAATTGCTCAGTACCTTGGCATTTCAGAGATCAAATTAAGGAGCATTTTTGAAATTTCCAAATCACCTGTGAAGAAACCCCAAATCAGAAAAAAAGTACATTTTGAAAACAGCATTTTCTCACAGGTTTTTTGATTCCTTTTACAGGCAGAATAACATAAGGGAAGCCAGTCTTTTATAAGAACAAAATGTAGAGAGTTTTGATTAGGAAAAAAGTCAAGTCTGCTTATACCTCACTGGATTATTCAACTCTGATTACAATATCAATTAAGTCATTAGCAAGACAAATGTTCAGATTGAAATGGAAAATAGCTTATGTTTATACAATGAAATTTTAATATTAAAGGTTCTTAGAAATGAAATGCCTAAATTCCCAACTGGGAAATATCTTTTTTTTTTGTTGCTGGACTGTGATCAGTTTTCAAATTTTTTAAAGATCATACAAGTTTAATCAACTCCTGACCTTATTAGAAAGCCATGAGATCATGACATTTCAAATCTGAAACTAAAACTGTACATTTGTTTGCAAATTAAACAAAGAATTCCCAGTCTCAAATATTAATCTCCAAACATGGATTTAAATCAAATGATGCCTAATTCCTTTGGTATTCAGCCCATAACAAATTGCTAAAATTTTAATAAGTGAGATTTAATGTCTGGGAGATTTTTTCATAGCAAACTATATTAAAAAAATACAACAGTAGTCATAGACTTTGAAATAGACATTTTATGAAGTAAATATCCAAAGGTCTTTTCCTCTCCTATAGTCTTCTAGTCAGGGAAGAGTTTAGGGTTTCTTTACAGTCATACCTCTCTCTCATGACCATACTTTCTGTGCTTTTCAGCATTTTCGTAAGTGTAGTTCAAGATATAGTTTTGTTTGAATTAAGCTCTAGCACTTGTGCACAGTATCTATATGTGGTTTTAAGTTCCATCTCATCTAAATATCTCAACACAGACTATGGTGATAGTCTCAAACATTGAAGCATGAAATTTTTTGAAACTGATGAAAGCAGACTTTCACCTTGCTTACACCATAAATGAACCATGTTTCAGGTGAGTACTACAAAATTATTTCCTTGTTTTTCAGTAATAAAATTACTTTCAGGAAAGAAGTTCCTTAAAAAAAAAAATCTAACAGGAATATTCCCTCTTTTCCTTCCTAACCCCTGGTATTATTCATGTCTAAAGAAAAAAGAAAAGGGAAAACAAACAAACCCTGCCACTACAAAAAAAAACCAACAAAAAAAACCCAAAAAAACCCAAAAAACCAAAAAAAACAAAACCAAAAANCTTGCTTACACCATAAATGAACCATGTTTCAGGTGAGTACTACAAAATTATTTCCTTGTTTTTCAGTAATAAAATTACTTTCAGGAAAGAAGTTCCTTAAAAAAAAAAATCTAACAGGAATATTCCCTCTTTTCCTTCCTAACCCCTGGTATTATTCATGTCTAAAGAAAAAAGAAAAGGGAAAACAAACAAACCCTGCCACTACAAAAAAAAACCAACAAAAAAAACCCAAAAAAACCCAAAAAACCAAAAAAAACAAAAAAAAAAAAGGAAAAAAAAAAACCAAAAACAAAAACAAAAAAAATAAAACAACAAGAAAGCCCCTTAGATTTCTTAATTTTTCAGTAACTAGTTTTCTTAATTTCTTAAATCTTCCCAGGACCATAAGTCATAGGGATAAAGCTACAATCTTCTTCTATTTGGTTCCAAAGGGGACAATCCAGATGATCTCCCACACAGAGAGGAGACTCTTCATGATATGACAAAATTTGTGTTTAAATTTTTGGTTAAAGTGAAAGCTGTATTTGACCAAAAAAACATTATGCATGGTTTTGGATGAAGGTAAATAATCCATAGGTAATAGAAAAAACCTGAATGAAAATTGTAGTCATATCAAAAACCTGTAAATGCAATCTAATAGGTGCTCTTTACTTTAGGATTTTCAGAGTCTAGGAAGTTCAGCCAGCATAATTTTCTCTGTAGAAATAAAGGGCCTAAGCTCAGAAGTGTTGGGCACAGAAGTGTTGGGCAGGGGCTGTGGTTTCACATTAAGTTTCCAGCAGGAACAATCCCTTGTTCAGAGGAAGTTCCTCTCCATGTACTCATGCAGCTGCCCTGGTGACCCTGGGGTGTAACACTGGAATAAAAGTTTCCTTGAGCTGCCTCTCATAAACTGTTAACAAGAATAACTTCTCACCTTTGTTCACTCCAGTTAATAAGTGTGATAAGGAAAATTCAGGCTCTGAACTGTATTTCCCACAGAAATGGGAAATGAGTAAATGGTCTTGAGTAAATTTTTCTTTATGGATTGACTGGCTTGAAGATGTCTCAATCAAAAACATATATTTCAGTTAAAGTTAAGTTTGGATATATACTGTGTATTCTTATAGCTCAAGGTCAGTCCTTGTTGGGATGTTTTTTGTTGGTTTGGTTTATTTGGTTGTGGGTTTTTTTGCCTTTTTAAACTGTACACAGGATTATACAACTTCTTTACTTGCTGTTTCTTTGGCCCCTGCCAAAGAAGCTTGATAAGTAGCATTAACATGTGAAGGTAAACAAGACAAATTTATGCACACAGATCTTCCTGCTTGTTCTGCAGTGCTCTGATGTACTGCACATATCAACAGAAAGGCATTGCATAGATCACTAATTGAGTTTTTACTTAGGATCATCATTACTATCCATATGGTACCAGCAATGGCTAGGAAAGCCTGCCTGTGGAGTCCATCCTGCAGTCACTGTACTGGCAGCCTTGTGTCAGGCAGCAGTTTGAATTTAAGTAGAGTCCAATAAAGGATGCCAAAAGTGTGTTTGCCCAGCTCCTTGCAAATGAGACCCACTTAGGGCTGTTATTTCTACCTTTTGTGCTCAGGGGCTGGTGTTGTTTGAATTCCTTGAGACAGATGTGGTTAACTCTCCATTTCACTTTTGAAGACAGATATTGAATGACCTTTAAAGGCTACCCTTGCTGCCATGTGCACATTAGGAGAGGATTAATGCATAAAACTCACCTGCTGACCTACAGAGGCAACACCTAAAACAGCACCTGCAATGGTCTCTGTAGCTGGCCAACATCACTGGAACTTTGATATTCTAGCAGAATTTCCCCTGCTTCTAATAAATATGCTATACTAAGTGGTTTTAGATGTTAATAAAAACAAGGAGAAACAATAGAATAAGTTCCTTAAAAGCCCCTGTAATTCAAAACTGCTTTCCAAAAATTGCTGAGGTTTGTATATACACACTTCAATAGGAAAATAAATAGTCTGAGATAACTTCCTTACTCGGGTGTGCAATTCTGACATTCTAGCCAGAGAAGACAAAATAAGTGAGACATTAAAATCTTTTATTGTTATGTTACTCTGTAGGAGAAGAGAAGCATTTTTTTTTCCATCCATGCTGAAATGCAATACATCAGTCTAAAATCCAAACACTTGTCAGAAAGCATAGCTTTTGCATTTTTGTGTCTGGGAAGCACTGAAGCTATTGATTTTTAAATTTAAGAGTCTTGTCTTTTTGGGGGCACACTTGGAAGGGTACCAAGGCTGCTGGAATAAGCAGAGAGTGGGTTGTAGTAGTATAATAATTTTATTTAATTTTGGAAAACAATTTCAGAACCTGCCATGCACAAATCACATTTCATAACTACAAGAGAAAAAAAAAAAAAAAAAGGTTCAACCTCTAATTCCCGAGAGGTTAATTCACCAGTTCCACTGAGATTCTTCCTGAAATTATTAAAGTGCTCAGCATAGATGATTAGTGGAAAGGTATTCAAATATTTGATTGTTTTGCAGAATTTTTAGGAAGGCACATATGCCTCTTTGAGAAATTCTTAAGATGCTCAGGAAACCTTCCTTCACCCTGAAAGTCTACTCTATATCACAGGTGTTTTTTTTTCCTCCAGTAAGCCCTGATTTCCACAGTCAACTTTCCACTCCCAGCAGAGGGTTAACACCATGTAGACCCTGGTGCAGCAATTGGGAAGCATTTCCTGGTAATTACTTCACACTTTTTGTGCTTCCACTTAAATAAGATCATCTTCAGAAGCTTTCCACACAAGATCAAGCTCCCTGAGGAGCTTAACCTAAGATTAACATTCAGTCACAAATAGAAGGCATTAAACAAGGGCTGAGAAGATAAGATCAAATCTTCTGTTTGTAGTGAAAGGGAAGTCACTGAGAGGTCAGATTTGCACTACATGTTGGCTGGCTTACCCCCTCAGTCTATCATAAGAAAATAAATCAAGTCTCACTGAAAAAGATTCAATTTACATGATAGTGTGCTTATAAAACAATAAATTTGCAAGCTAATTGTTTGGCTGGAAAGGGAAAACGTTGAATAAACTACACCAGGCAGTTTTGCTACTGAGGTACACCAGACCTAGATTTAATCGTCAAAGCAAGCATTTAACACAGCAAAGGCAGAACTTCTGCACCTGTACAAATGTGTGGCATAGAGATCTGCAGAATCAATCAGGAATCTGAATCCTTTCCTTGAACAGACACAACTTTGGAAAATGTTTCAAATGAGGAAGCGTCACAGAATTGATTCGCTTGCCCACTAACAAAATGGAAAATTCCATTTCTTTTGCGCAGGAGTCAGCAGTGCCTGTCTAAAGTTCAAATCAACTTCAGAGGGTAAGGATAATTTGCCCAGTGCATCAGGGTCCCTTGATTAGTCTAATTTGTTCCATCTGTAACTGACTTTAAACAATACCAATTTCTAACAGATTTAGACATAAAAATTAGACATCTGGCACTGCGGACTTAAGAGACATACATCACTCTTCTGCAGAAACATCTGAGAACCAGGCAAACAAGGGGGAAAAGGTTATTATTTCTTGTGTTTGAGGTTGTAATTGTTCAACTTGGCATAAATTAGACCATATGAAGAAAAGGTAAATCCTCATAATGCTGGAAGGGCTTGACAGTGGAATTCAATTTAGGACTTAATAGTTTGGAGGTTGAATAATAGGTTTGTCAAATATGTAGTTTATGGTCAATAAAAATAACTTGTTAGTTTTATGGTGAATTAAGCAAATGATGAGAAAATGAAAAATTAAAGTGTTTTGGTTTGATGCTGTTAAAGGCTATTTAAATATCTGAAAATTTACACCAGTTTGATGTACAAGAAGAAAACAACAGTAACAAAACCATTTGCAAAATAAATGGCTTACATTAAATTATTTCAATAGAAAAAAAAAAATACTTTTTCCAATTTGAGTAGTTACACATCCGTTTTTTCAGTTGTAGAATTTTCTGGCTAATAGCTAAAAATATCAACTCTTTGAATATCTCTTGTTCCAATGCATTTTTTAGACCAATATATACTTTTCCCATATTAAAGAGTCCCATGAGCAGCAACACTAATAAATCTGGGAGTATACTAACCAGATTATTAAATTTCTGTCAATTACTCCAGTCTAGCACACCTAGCTGTCCATTCATTAATGGTGGGAATTTCAACCCAGTAACAGCACCACTTGCAGCCTTTATCCCCCAAAATACTCTCACCCTAATAACATCTTTCCCTTTCAGTGCTCCCTACTGACCAGCTGAGAAGGTCACAGCACTGACTGGAGGGATGCACTTGCAGACTTTGGCTTCCCAGCAGGACAATCACTACACACAAGTGGATTAGGAAGGTTTTAAGGCCAGACTGAAGATGTCAATTTAGTGAGGGCACTTGCTCTAAATCTCAATTCTCCCCACCCCGATTTTCCCTCTCACACACTAATCCCTGTTCCCCTCTTCCCTTTGTTAAATTGTTTCAAAAAGGGGATGGGGAAAAGAGCTTTACACAAAATCAGTGATTTCTGATACAAAACCTCACATCTGCATTATAAATTATTAGAGAACTTCAGTTTGCAAAGCATCACATAAGAAAACACACAGATGATAAATAGTATTAGAAATGAAATTAAACTAAAGCAACACTCCACATTCCAAAACACTTCCCACAACTGACTGGAAGAATGAAATTTCTTTGCATAGGTTGCTCAACGTGTCCTGCTAATCACTGTCAGAATGGCAATATGCTGCTCAGTTAATACCTTCAATACTTTGTTCAGCCAACATACAGCTGCTGAACAGTGAAAAAGAACCCAAATGGTTTCTAAATGTAGTTTTAAATGAAATTTAGAATTATAATTCATAACATTTTCAAAACATGCTGCCCAACTGTGTGACAGTTGTGTGTGAACTAGCTCTCCTACAGGTGCAGATATTTATTTATATTCCAGATACCTACATTTTTTGTTTTCTGAGAGGAATTCTCAGAAACCAAACTTCAATTTAATCAGTCATGTTAATTATTATCAAAAGAATATAAATTTTAGTCTATTTTGAAACAAAGTCACAAAAACCCCCTCAACAAAGAAATGTTCAAAAGCAGAGAACCCCACTCAACAACAAAAAACCGAAAGCAAAACCAAAAGCAGATAAATCAAACCCCAAACAAAAACAAACAAGTAAACAAACCCCCAAAACAAAAGAAAAATCTCTAGAACACAAACCACAGAAGTGAAATGGAACTTTCTGACTGCTTTGGACACAGACAAATCTCAACTGAAAAACCTTCATGTTGTGCAAGTGCTTTTAACAATAACCAAAACACTGGTGTGTTATCAATACTGTGATAGCCAAAAATCTGGAACAACACAAGAACAATATGGGCTGCTTTGAGCAAAGTTGCCTTGCACTTGGCCAAATTTATATATTTGAATCCAGTTGTCTCCTGATAAATGCTAAGGCTAGTGCAAAATCCATGCTGACATGTTAAAACAAATATCACAACAACGAGAAGCAAATAACAAGGTTAAAATGCTGGTGGTCTGTTGACCTTACAGTTATGACTTTTAACAAACCACCTGGATTTTGTAAAGCTCAGGACTGCAAAGAAATTATTTGAAGGAATCAAACAGTACACAAAGTATTTGAAAAGGAAAAAAAAATTACCCAAAAAATCTTTAGACTTATGGTTTTCTTTCCACAAGACCCCTCCAGCCTTGCTTAGTCTTTGCTTTGTTGTTTGAGCAGCAGGGACAAAATTAAAACTCATTCAAGCAGTTTGAACTCCCAGTTGATATCAGGACTTAGGTTACTGCTGCAAAGAAGCCTTTGAGCTGAGCACTACTTTGATGAGACAATTTCAATAATATTCTGACCTAAATGCAGTCCATGGGAGTTTTACCACTGATTTCAGCAGAGACAGGATTTCATGCAGTGTTACTGTAATTTAGATTAGTCTTGCAACTTGCTCAGAAGATGATTCTAAATACAGTGAAGCCAAAGGGAGCTGTATTTAATCAAGTTTAATCCAATTAGTTAATTGAACTTAATAGTATTTAAAAATGTTAATCAAAGCTAAGCAGATTTCTAGGGTTTTTCCAGAGAGCAAAACCTGTTTCATTCTAAATAATGTGTTATGCAAAGTTTGATGAGTTTGTGAAATACCTTTTAGCTTTTAGTATGTAAGTTTATGGGAAGGGGCTAGGTTTGGGTTTTTTAAAAAGTGCTTTTTATTTTTCTATGACTAAAAGGAGAAAAAAGCCCAACAACCCTAATTATTAAGTCATAGAAACTTTGTTGGGTTAAATGGGTAGGATTTGCAAGACTTCTGTCTTCCTGTATTGACTAAAGCAGCTGAACCAGAAACATCTTGAAATAATCTTACAAGATATTTGCCCTTTATTAGAGTAGGATGTCCCTTTCAGGTCTAATATCTATTTTATTAAAGTTCAGCAGTAATTAACTAGGCAGACAATCTAGTTTTCAGTTACTGGACTTATATATTGCATTGCTCTAACTTCTGTATTGTATTGCAAGCTTTTTTTATTTTTTTTTTTTTATTTATTTTTTGATACATTGTAAATTAAACCATTTGGATAATCATGGAAGAAAGCAGACTATTCTAAAGGTTTTCTGGAAAATGTGCTTCCTATAATTATGTTATAGAAATCATGCCATAAGGTAAAATTAAATGCATATCATTTAAAACCATCTGATACTAAAATACTCTCAGCTAAAAAAAAGATTGGAATCTGTGATCCACAGAGAAGGCTCTGACTGGACAATATGACTTAACTCTTATTTAACAATTTAGTGAGGGTATTTAAGATACAACAGCTCAGTATCACCATGAGTGTAGAGGAAGAACAGAACACTCCCAAATCAGAAATACCCTTCTGCCTATTTGCCTTTTCCTGTGCATGCCCAGAATCTGATTTTGCCACTATTATTTCAGGACAGGGAACATAGAGGCACAAGCCAAAGGAGTTTTGTCTTGGTGTACAGACTTTCCTTTTTCCCTGTGTGTATTAATGAGCTCAGCACCAGGGACATCAGTTGTTTCTGGAGGTTTTGAGGTTCTGTTGCACTGTAAGCATTACTCAGTAATAGAGATGATAATATCAGCTATGTACTCTGGATATCCACCATACAATTCATTCAGAAAGTAAATAAAGCCATATAAATTAAATGAGCTTTTATGATTAATAAAACATGTGCATATGGCAATCTTATTAGCGTGGTGAAAGGCAGAATTTAAATTTCACAGGGAATGAAATCAGAGAGATTTATTTTCAGATTGAAAGTAAACAAATGGGTTTGATTTTTTTCTGGTCATCTAAATTGAAGTTGCTCTTCCTGAGCTGTTCAAAAATTAAGTTAATGTCTGAGTCAGCAAACTTCCAAATGAATTCTAGAACTTGCTGGTATCTTTCAGGCCCTGGAAATGTTATACCTGGAGTTCCTTGGGCATTTTTTGCTTTTCTGCAGCACTCAAGGTGTTATTCACTGTTTCAAGAGTTTATTCATCCCTCCTCAGAGGCCTCCTCTGATCTTTGTCACTACAGGATTTTGCTTCCCATTTGAAGACCAGCTGGCCTGGGAAGCTGCTTTCAGAAGGAATAAAAGGATAAAGGATAAAAGTCTTGTGCAGGCTCATTTGGGGAGAGCTGTGTCAGCAGGATGGGAAGAAACTGAGCATCTCTTGTCATTGTTTTCTTCAAGTCTCAAAAATTAGCATCACTTAGTAGGAAGTAAAGTGTTCACTTCATCTGCCACTACAGCATAACCAATAAAGGTATTTCTGTCCTGAGCCACTAAATTCCTTGTACAAAAGGACTGAAACATCAAACTGTTTCCAAACACAAAATGTTCCTGGATATCTTAGTGGAGAAAAATCACCAAAGCTGAATAGTTGCTTTTTGCAAAGCTTCATTTGCACAACATTGTAAAGGGCAAAAAAATGCCAAGTTTGTCACTATTAAATAACAATTATGGTTATGAATTAAATTTTGCTATTTTACTAGCATAGACATAGTATATCATGTGTCTCTATTCTGAGTTTAGAGATTATTATGCTTTTATCACATTTTTATTGATGTTTAAGAAATAATGCCTTTTTTTAGCAACTATCAAAACACTATTTAGTCTATAGAAAAATTAATTCTTGTAAAGATGCAAATTCAGTAAGGAATTTCTAACATTTCTGCATTCACATATACACATTCATCCCAGAACTTTCCTCAGTTTTTCTAAAATAAAACAGGAAGAGGGAGTAGGGGTAAGCACTTGTTATGATTTGATAATTGAGGTAAATGATTTTATTCTGTCCATGTGAATAGAACAAACTTGAGTTTCAATTAATATTCAAAAGAAATAATTTTAATATTGGTCAGGACATGTGGAAATAGTACATGCAGTATTATTATTAGTGTCTTAATTTGGTAAAATGGATGTAAAAGAACATGATAAAACCTGGTTAAAAGTGTGGAAAGTTGACTGCAACCATGTGACTAAGTGCTTTCCTGAGTTGGTAACTAATGTAACACATCCGCCTATGAACTTTAAGTAATTTGATATTAGTTTTCTCTTAATATTACTGAAAGATGGATAGGAACATCCCTACCAATAATAAAATAAAAAGTAAAACAATTTACACTACTTAAAGTTTTAAAATATATCTTTTATATCTTAAAACCTTATTTATAAATGTTTCCATAAAGTAAGAGCTCTAAATGCATTTTCCCATTATTATATCCCAGAAATGAAGCAGACATGGAAATATTATTGATATTATCCAAGAGAAGATGGAATGTTTCTTGAAAGATTTACTTCAGTAAGGTCAGCCACAGACTTCACATATGATCTTTACACTGTAATTAGATCCAAATCTCAGAAATTACTCAGGCAGCTGGCAGTTGGTAAAATCAATGTGAGACAGTTGCCTAAAAAAGGAGCTGAAAGTTTAAATACCATCATGTTTCTGACCCTTAATCTCTATGAGAATGTTCATCTAAAAATTACACATTCAGTTTAATCTAATTACCAAGGCTCCTTTTTTAGCTCTGAATAAAAAGGCAGATGAAGCAGCTCCCTCATTGGAATTTCTATCCATTGAACCCATGAATAAAAAATTTAAAAAATTAACTGGTCCATTCTTTTTGAGTGCTTTTGGGGAAAGGAGAGATGAACCTCACCCTCCCTTGGTGATTTCTTTTCCTGTCCTTCACCTAGGAGAGTAAGGCAGGAGTTCTGTCCCTGGCAGTCAGGTGTGGCAGAATCCCTGTCTGAGCAGCAGAGGGATCAAGAGGTAGGAGTCCTGTCCCTACCCCACAGCAGCCTTCTTTCCTGCAATTGAGATGTGTTTGGAAAATTTTGGAGGCCCATATACAGTCCCACATCCTAAAAGCAGGAAAGGTTTTATCCAGGATCCCCAATCCATTGCAACAACAAAATTTTCTATGGTAGTCTGCCTGTGGAGGGCAGATTAAAACATTGGTCTCCTGAATATTAGATGAGGGAGGCACAGCTTCTCCCCTCACATCCTCTCTGGTTCTGTGCTCATATTTTAGAAAGTGTCAATGGAGCATGACCCCTATAAAAGCTGTGACTCCCCATAATGCTGTCTTTATGGGAACCCCATGCTGTGATCATTTTTAGTGTATTCTGTGCCACTTATCATAAAATTGTAGCAGCTGTTTTCTGATAAGGAGCTCCTCCTCTCCATTTTATGACCAACTGGTCCTTCATGACTCTTTTCCTTAAAATTGTTTTTCTCCTAGACAGGTCATCCAGCATGGTTATGGAGCCTCCATGCTGGGAAAAATTCAGTGTTTAACTGTGTATGACTCGAGACTTGCTTCTAAATTCCAAGCCAGCTCTGCCCTGAGTGGGAGCTGGAACCAGGTGACCTCCAGAAATCCTTTCATTCATTGTTGTTTTAGAGTTACATGCATCTGTCAATTGTTGGTCTGTTATCCAACTCAGAGTCAGCTCTTATTTTTATTTATCAATTAAAAACTGATGAGAGCTGTTGACATTTGAAATCGATCAAGAATCAAATTACATTAAAGCCATCACTGTAATACACAAAAGCCTTAACTCAGGCACAGCTGCTGTGGCTGTTTCAGGAAGGAGCATATCATTCTTTCTTCTCTTTCTTTCTTTCTTTCTTTCTTTCTTTCTTTCTTTCTTTCTTTCTTTCTTTCTTTCTTTCTTTCTTTCTGTTCCTGCCCATTTATGCATTCAGCTGACCCCTGTGGTGACTTGCATAGGGGTTCTACCAGTGAGTTCTTTCAGAATCTCTCAATCATATGGAGAAATTCTCCTATATTCTTTATTTCAAATGTATCAAAACAATTGGTTTTTTACTCCCTTGCAAACCAAGGAATTCTCAGTGACTTAAACTCCTGCAGAATAAAGTCCATAATTTGAAATGGAAATGCTTTGTTGGAATTTTTGCTGAGTTTTATCTTAATTTTTTTAAAGATTTTTTTTTTTTTTCCTGGCTAGTAAAATATATAAAGTGAATGAAAGCTTAAGTAGACTTTAGTTATCTCAAAGGCAGAGCAATTGACTTTCAGGGATTGCCAATCAATGACAATTTTAAATCTGTTTAGGTCCTTCAGGTGTTTAGGAATTCTGAGTTTTTCCAAGGTTAGTGATTAAAAGTATTAATAGGCTTTAAAGAACTTTTTATTTCATATGCAATTGTTGTTAAATTGAAACAATAGACAAGTCTCAAAGTAAAAAAAAAAGAAATAACAAACCATTTTGCATCTTGTAAATTCAGTATACAGCCAAAAAGGAACTGAATTTAATCCAGGAGAAGAGAGATCTTTTTTACTTTGAACACTGTTTAAGCTTCCATTTAAAACATCAAGGAATTTATTCTTCATCATTAAATAATGACAAAGAAATGCTAACTTTTGTGATTGAAATTTGGAGATTACCAGTGCAAAGTCATGACTCCAGAGACAAAATCGTTTGAAAGCAAGTTCAGACAGGGATTTATCCAAAGAAATATGTATTTTTCCCTCTACAGAGCTCTTGAGATGCTACTGAGAACCACTAGTATAGGACTGAATAATTAAAAAAATGACACTAAAGTTCTTTAAAAGGACCAAATTAAATATCCATTAAACTACAATTCAAATAAAAATATGATAGGCAAGACTAAAATTCCATCTTCATTTCACCGCAGAACTCATAAAAAAAAAGTAACAGGAAAAAAGAAAAAAAAATAAAAAAGAAAGCAGTAGTTCCTAGCATTTTACTTATATTGATTTTTGACTATGAGGTATCTAACTAGGCTGAGGAAAATCAAAAGCATAGAAAATACACCACTGGCAGAGTAAGGAGGACTTAAGGAAGAGAATAATTCTCACAATTGTATGTTGTATGGAAACATAACTAGATAGAAAAAAAACCCCTGCTAATGCAGATACCAGAATGACAGGAATTTAAATAATATATGTTTTCTGATATATATATATATATATATATATATAATTTTTTATATATATATAATTTTATTTGTGTGTATATATCTCACTGATAATGATTTCATAATTTTCAGTTCATTTTTTGTCAATTAATTTTAAATCTCAGTGAATGTTAATTAATGTGTATAAGGGAAAAAAGTATGGTTTTGTATTCACAATCAGCCAATATAAAAGATTTTATCTCCAAAGATTTTATCTCCAAAGATGTAAATGTACTAAGGTACCTGTCTATCTCTTTGACATATTAAGAGACATTTCTGAAAACTTAAACAATATCTCTAATGTTTTTCAAAAGAGAAAAAAAGGATGATTATCTTGCAATAAAAGACAACATTAATGTTTGACTAATCTGGTTAGGCATGAACTTGAGATTATTTTTTTATCTTGCAATTTTTTTCAAAGTTAACATGAAGAATAATACTATCTTCTGTCCCTCCACTTCTTCTCACTGAATATTTCCTTTCTATTTGTTTAACCTCTTTTTCTTTCACTTGAATGTGAGGTTCCTGTGAATTGTATCATGTAAATAGAGGAAGTTTAGAAATATTTCCAATTCTGTGGAAGCCAGCATGGCAAAAATATCATAATCTCAATATCACTTGATGCTCCATTTAGCAGTACCAAATGGATTAAAATAGCATTAAAAGCCATGTAAAAGATTCATGAATTGACTGACAGATCATGCAAAAAGCTTTTAAATGAAGAAATCAAAGAAACCTCCATTCTCACTCCACATTTTTAGTTGAGCTTTGTGGATCTGATATCTTTTTCTTCCTTTGGTGATCCGGATGAACAAGATTAATAACCAGTAAAAGCTTTCTGTAACAAAGGTAAATTGGAAATAATTGAGAGGATATGACAGGTATATAAGATGTAGCCTCAAACAGAGATAGATGCTGTCCTGGGAAGCAATTACTCTGGGAAGGATTTAAGGGCTGTGAGGGGAGGCAGTAACTAACACCAGTCCCCAGTGGAATAAAGCTGCACAAAGGGCCAGAGATGGATGGATATACAAACCAAGTAATGAGAGGGATGGAGGAATAATTTTACCTCAGTCTGTGGCATCAGTAAGACAGATGATGTAACACTACACACCACTCTTTGATCCCCATAAATAGTGACTATTGAGTAATAACCATAAGGACAACTCAGGGCCTGGGGAAAAAAGGCTGGTTAGTGAGAGACTGAAAGACTTCAGTCTGTATAATTTCTCACAAAAAACTAATCTACCATTATTGTATAAGTGTCTGCACACATACACACACACAGACAAAATTGATGGATATTAATGACCTTTTTAACCTACATAACAAATATAATTTATAAATTACATACTAAAAAAATGACAGTGCTAGTAACTAACAAGTGAAAGGTCTGGAGCCTTCATCCTTCAATAGTTTCATAATCAGACAGGACCTTCCTGAAATGTATGATTTAAAAAAACATATTCTATCGGATTTCAGAAAAAGATGATTTTCAATGGCCTAAGCATACAAGAATAGGAGAAAAATAGTCCAGGTCATCTCTTGTTCTTTTCTGTTCTTAGCCACTATGAAGCTGAATACCTTTACACATTCAGAACATTTTAAAACTTGCCATAGACTTTGTTAGAAAAGGCCTGCCTTAAAAGAAATAAAAAGGTAAAACACGGACCACAGGTAACTGAATAGTGTGAGGTAGTGTGAGACTCCTAATGACAGACCTGACAGGGGAAAAGTAGGCACTGAAAAAACATGTATTAATAACCATGAAAAAACCTTCAGCATCGAGACATGGGATCCACTGAGGAGGCAATTTCCTCCCCAGAACTCCCTGAGGCCACTGGAGGCTGGGATTGCATGGGCTCCATGTCACCTCTAGCCAACATTAGGGAAGGAGGATCCCTAGAATTTGTTCTTCTCCTGTGCCACCTACCTGGAAACAGCACTCACACAGCACAGAAGGAAAACATGTCTCCAAGAATTTAATGGGACTTTTGTTTTGATTTCATACATATTGAAGTCAAGTTCAAGAAATTAATGGGACATTTGTTTTGATTTCATATATATTGAAGTCAAGTTCAAGAAACCTGCAAACACCAAACACTATTTTCCATCCTGGAACTTAAAGGTCTCTTTGAACCATTGTTTAGAAAAAAGTCTCCATTTCCCCCTGTAATTCTTTTGGCTCTTTTCACAGAAGCTCAAAACCCTCTCTACTCTTACATGCTGTGACACAACCTGTTGTTTCCCCAATACAGAGGCCTGATACAATGACTCATAGCTGAGCCAATGAACAGGACTCATGAACAGCACTGATTTAAGAATAATTACTACTTTTCTCCTTCTCCTTCTCTTTTT
>VZRH01004535.1:1290368-1347750 GCA_013397555.1 Urocynchramus pylzowi
TTTTTGAATACTTTTTTCCCCTGCACATTTTAAGTGGCACCTTTCATTCAGATAATTTCCATGGTCTTGTTCTTGCTACAATGCAGAGATGCAGAGGGCTTTCTAGGTCAGTCACTCTGCTGAAATTACCTACAAAGAAATGATTGCCTGGCAAGCAGAAAAAAACCCCCAAATTAACTGATACCTGCTGTAAGGCTTATTTAAAAGGTCATGGCCTAGTGATTCTATTATTTTCCCAACAAAATCAAATGGGAGAAATGTAGCTAAGATGTTCACTGTGGAAACATTGTGAAGTTCCAGTCCTTGAAATAATGGAACAATTCATGAAAGGAGGCATAGTGTTAATGACTAATGCCAAGAATCAAAGCATGTTCAAACCATGCAGAAGAAAGGAAAACATTACTATGCTTTAAAAAACACCAAAAAACTTTTCTCTGTCCTTTGTCTCAATATCTTTTTCCACAGTGATTTAGGATTTAGGCTTTTGCATCCTTAATCCAACTTTCCCTGGATTAGCATTAGTGATGTGCTTCATAATTAGCACTGTCTCTATCTTCTTTCTCTGGTTTGCATCTATTTCCTTCTGTTTCTTGAAACTATTTTTCTACTTTTTAAAAAACCCAACAACTTGTACCAGAGGTTGCTCACAGAATTCCTCTCCTCTATTAAATATTCAACACTCATATGAAAGTTATATTTTTCAGGATCTACAAGAACTTATTCAGCTTCAGGACAGAGGCAAACCAGAACAGAACAGAAAATGGTCTGCTAAATTCTATGCAATGCTTTTCCCTTCTTCCTACTTATCCAGGGCCTTAGAATGTAACTACAGATTTTTGTCCCTGGAACATCAGTGTTGTTGTCCCTATACAGAAGGAGTCAGACCCCTTTTCTAAGGAACAGCAAAACTGGGATGAGTTAGGCAGTGCAGTTGGATTATGCAGTGTCTCTTTCCCATCTGCACTGTATCCAGTCTCTTCACTACAGCAGCCAAGAAGAATTACTGAAGACCAGCAGCACATCTTCTGCCTTTTTCCAGCTCTGACACACTAACCAAGCAGAAATCCACCCAGTTCTGCCATTAAGTAGATTTTCCAATGGGCTAATTAAATTAGCTGATGGAGTGGTCCCATGGGCATAAGAACCAGTACAAAGTAGTTGTCTCCTGCCCATAGTTGGGATGAATGGTGGCCCAATCAGCACCTTCCCTTCCTGAGGAAAATTGTCACTCTGCATCTCAGTGAATTATCTCCCAAACACAATTCCTATTTCCTTTATTTTTCTTTCTGCAATCTTAAGTGATATTTTTTATTCAGATCATTTAATTGATCTGAAATGATCACTGAATCATGGCAGTAGTCATGTAAGCAGATCCCATACTCTGGTGCTCTTGCCTGTCCCCCTGCCATCATCTTCTCAATTAAACAAATAAAACTGCTTTTTCAGCCACAAAATAAGAAACAGACCTGGATTAAAAAAAATCTATCACAAATTTAGAAAATTATTACTTCTTTATATTAAGCCTATAAAAATTAAACTTCTTTTCTTTGGTAGGGAAGAGAAGTGTCACTGATAAAGGATCTGTAATAGAATGAAAACAAGGGTGGTTAAATTAAGTTTTATCATTGCAGCCTTCTTAATATTGATTACTGTTAAACTTGATTCTTACTGGACTGATCCCAGGGGTTTCAGAGACACTGAAGGGGGTAGAGGTGGTAGGGAGGGCGGGAAAAAGAGGTAGAGGTGTCCAAAGCTCATGACTTTTTTTCATTTTAACAGCGAGAAGACTAGAGCTTAAAGTAAAGGTCCTGGTGTAATATACAATTACCTTATAGTTAGTCCTCTCCTGAAGTCATGGATAAGGAAGAGAAATGCACCCAAATGATATTCCTTAAAATTAACACGATGTTCATATCATATTTTGTTGTTAATTAGTAAACTACATAAATAAAAAGTCTTGGTTGACTTCTGATAACCAGAAATTAATTAACAAATTAGGTTTCAGCATATCAGTCCATGATGAAAAGCCTTAGAAATGTAAACACTGTTTTAATTAATTCAGACAGAATTTTTCCAGTTTCTGATTGTAAATGGAGTATGTATGCATGTGGATGTGAATATCTGTGTGTATGAGAAGGAAAAAGGGAAATAGAGTCACTTTACACTGTCCTGTGAGCTGTGAAAAGGTTCCTGCTGAGGTTCAGTACCAACAGCAGACCTCCAAGAGCTCAGTATGCCAAAATGGCCCTAACTGAGCAAACCACAGGTCTTATCACTCACCCATTCATTTTTCAACTCCTACTCCTCACCTTCAATGGATTAAAAAAAAAAAACAAAAACAAACCCCTACAGTTTTATCTTCCTGTTAATTCTGTTAATTTACCTTTCTTAGAGAAGAAGGAACTAAAAAACCTGATGGTCGCATCAGTAGCCCCATGGTTTGGTTTAGCTGATTGTCAAAGAAATAAACCACAATGCATTTGCTTCTTCTGAACAGTCAAAATAATGAAAGCCAGTTGTGAAGCCTGACAGATAAAAACAATAAATTGTGGAAGTAATAAAATTGTCACAAGGGAAAGACAAGGAACAAGATTTAATGAGACAGAATAGACAAGTAAGTAAATTATTTATTTGAAGTCTCCATTCAGACATGACATGCTTCACTATCTTTCATTAACTCATGCATAGGTCTGACCTGCTGCACTGGATGTAGTCACTGTTCTGTCTTCTTTCCTAAATGCACAACATTTATTGCAGACTAACCATGAGCAGTTGTTTCACTAATAATTTATTGTTTTCATAGTGTTGGCCAATACTCATAGACTCAGCCTATACTCAACAGATAATTACCTAATGAAAAACCACTCTATAAAAATGATAAGGGGATTTTTTTTTTTTTCCCCTCATAGACACCTGAGGTCTTCAAACAGCATGGTTGAGCTGGTGGGCATACAGTCAGAAGATATTATAATAGATTTCAATTACTTTCACTGAAATTATGTATTCTTGGGTAAAAATACATCCACCTGGATTTGATGAGTCAAATGCATGCCAGCAGCTCCATGAGCATAGGGAAGTATATAAATGGTTTATACTTGGGTTACTGAGAAGTCATGGAATACATGTGTTCATGGACTTTCTGGCTATCAAGATGGATAGAGATTGATACTTCAGATGTAATCAAAGCAGTGATTGTCTTCAGTTTCTGCTTTCATTTCATTTGGTTCAGATACATGATGGCCAACCTTTCATTAGCAAAAGGCTGGAGTGTGTAACTAGGCTTTAATATGTTCTTTTAACTACAGAAATCATTCCTCATTTTAGATTCCCAAGCACTAGAATGTTTTTTTCCATCTAGCCTACTGGGGTGTGTGAGAGAAAATGTGGCAAATTATTTTACAGGCAGGGAATAATTTAAATGAGCTATAACTTATTGCATGGTGAGTGTTCCAGTCACCAGGATAGAGGGGACAAGCCAGAGAAAAATTTGCTGCTTCATTTGATGATTGCCTGGCTCTTCATTGTAGCTCTGGGAACTACTCTGTGAGACAATTTCCCAGTGGTTTGAAGGATGGTTGAGAGCATGAAATCTACTGAGTAGACTGAATCCTCATTTCAAGCATCTCATGGAAGACTAGTGACCATTTTATTTCTGCAGTGCTTCTTCTCACAATGACTTTGCTTTGCTTTTTCTTCTCACAATGACTTTGCTTTTATGAATTAAAGCAATTCTAAGCAATTTCCTTAGCCTGGAAGCACAGTGAGCTGCCAACACAGAATACATGGCAAATTTTACATAGCGTGTTGCTGGTCTTTAGTGAACCAACTCTCAAATCAATTATGTCTGCTGGCAAGGAAGCCTTAACACTCTAAATAATTTAAAGTGCAAACTGTGTGGCATGCAATTCCTTTCATCAGTAGCAAGATTGATTTCACCTTGTGGTATCTCTGCCCTACAGAAATGGCCTTTTTCAGTTAAGTTTTCAAAGTTATCTCAATAAAGCAGCAAAGTCTGCAACGTGCAACACAAGTTACATCTGTTCTTCTCAGATCAGAGAGGCAGTCATTAGTCAAAATAAAAAATTACTGAAAAGGCAGCATTGAACATTCTTTTCCATTCCCTCTTATAGTCTTGCAAGAGGAGTTTGTAGAAAATACCTTATTTTAAGCATTGATAAAATTTAGCACTTATTCAGGATGACATTCAGAAGGAAAAGTAGATTATTTCAGAGTGCATGTAGAGTTTAGTCACAGTACATTCATTCCATGTAATTTTATTAATTTCTTGCCCAAATAATCTAAACAAAGCTGATGTGCCAAACAGATCTGTATTGGTCAGCTACAGAGATGGGCCCTTCTTGAGCTAAGGGAGGACTGTGAGCTCAATATCTGAACCCACTAACCTCAGGATGATTTTTCTTTCAAAAAGAAAGAATCCTCCGTTGCGAAAAATCCTCTCTTCTCTTTCCCAGATCCATATATCAGAAAAGAACTTAAACTAAGAATGCCTTTGCCAATGTTGTTTCTCCATGGCTTCACTTGGCTCCCAAGTGTTAGGAAAGAAAAGTTCCACAGTTACTATTTTTTTATTTAGAATATTCTTTTAGATTAAAGTCAACTTTCTTTGGTTACTTTGATAAAATACTGCACTAGCAGGAAATCTGCTTTCTACAACAATCTAAACAGATTTGAGGGAAAAAAATCCCATTCTTCTTTAACACAAATGAAAAACTGCTGCTTCTTATTAAGCCTATAAAAATTAAACTGCCTTTGCAGTAATAGAATATTCAATTGGTTTCAGCAAATGAAGTACAAATTTAAAAAATGTAAAAGAAAAGAAAAAAAGAAAAGTTTAGTTTACCTACTTAGCTTTAGGATTACAGTCAAGGGCACTCTAATAAAGTACACATTTTTCTGCTTATGGAATAGCCTTTGAAAGCTGAATGGTGAATATGCTTTACAAACATGATCTGTGAGTTCAGAAAGAAGAAGGTTTTTACAATTGAATCTGTATGTTTTCCTATTCCATTACTGACATTGTGTATGCATAGAAATGGTTATTTTCTTTTTTTGTTTTTTTTTTAAATTAGGGTTTTTGCAAACCTTGCAGATGTAAAAGAAGTCCTTGGACAAAGTCAGACAGGTATTTTAGCAGAGAGAACCTTATCTGTGCTATGTAGAGTTCTCTTAATTTCTAGACCATCTGGCCTGCAGAATATCATCATTACAATCAAATCTTGAGTTATCACATTGCAGATGACCATTTCTCCATTGACTTCAGTCTTTGAATTAGGACCTTCTTCAGTAACTTCAGAGTAGTTCAAAAGAATGAAAACCTGAATGTTTCACAAAACACTCCCAAACCAAAAAGGTTATTCAGTCACTTTTTCCAGGTGTTCTATGAATACTTGGGAATTACTCAAAACTCAAAAGCAAGCCAATGCTTCCATCAAACCATGTATGCCTGTATGCTGCAGGATTTCCAGCCCAACTCACTGTGTCAGCTGAACTGTGTTGTCTGAAGATTCATGAACTCTATTTATTCACCAGAATTACACAGACATTCCCTTTATCTTTCTGTGTAAAGGGCCAAAAATCCCACATTGATAAATGACACAAAAAATATGATGCTGTACCTACTCACAGTTTTAACCTATGAATAGACAGACCACTTAGAGCAATGCTTTGCTCTGCTGCCACAGCAAACCAGAGCACAAGTTAGAATGCAGCTTCATATTCAAACCTGATTTTAGTCATAGGTGTTCTTGGGATTGCAGAAGGAAGACATGTTCAAATTTGCTGAGGCCTCATTGCTACTGTCTTTTTCTGAGAAAAAGGAGACAGCAAAACCATAAAATGATCTGACACATTCAAGAGATTATAAACCTTTTCAATAGCATTTTGGATTTTACTTAAATATTTACCTACCAAGAAAAAATTAATGCCTTATTCCAAGTACTCTATTGCTCTAAGGCAGAAGACATTATTTTTAGCCAGTTTTATAAAAATGCAGTAATTTTAAGAGATTCAATTGGATAATTTAGTTACAAATTTTGTTCTTGCTGTGTATATAATTCTGCTGTGAAGAAACTGATTTAGCTAAATAGAATTTTTTAAAAGTCTATTTAAATTATCCAAGTAATAAGAGTAGATGATAGTTGATTTTTTTTCCCCTTTTTTTAGAATAAAAGAGTTATCAGAAATCCTGTAGTGGACAACAACTGCAGGGGAAAATTTAGTTCTAATTTTAATTTCTTCACTATCTTAAGCAGCTGAAATTACCCTCTTTCAATCATTTCTAGCATGTACATTTTCCATATCCATGCAAAAATTCCCTTTGTAAAAACCTCCTTAAATTCTGTAATAAACTTTCATGGCAGTAAATTTGACAGGCTAATTAAACATTTTGCGCAATGGATCTTTTTTACAATTAGAATTGTTTTCTGTTTCAGTTTCATCGATTGTTCTGATGGTGTATAAAGCACCATTTCATTTATCTTATGTATCTCACCCTCCTTGAAATTTATCTTCATACAAAGCCTGACCTACCCACCAGTTGCAGTAATTAGAAGGAACTGCATTTTAAAAATCCTATGGATTAAATTTGTTTACACAATGGATTTAGAAAGTCTTACATGCAAATTGTCTTATTTTGTTTCATATTCATGAGCATCATTCTGGAGGTTTTAACTCCTGTGACACCTTCACAATCCATCAGAAGAAGATAATGCATTGTGTCACCAACACTTACAAACAGACAGTTTCTCAAAATGCCAGTTTTCAGTCAAATCCTTCTGCTTGTTTGCTTTCAGTGTAAACAGTATTGTAAACAGTATGCTCCTATAATCATAACACACATGACTCAATCAGTAAATACTGTTCTCTTCATTCACTTTTCTGCTAATTAAAAAAAAAAGAAATCTATATTTCTTTTAAAATTTATTACCTAAGCACATTATACAGATATTACAGAGAGCCTTTCTCACACTTAACAATGCAGGACAAATGTCAGGCGCAGCAGCCAACAGGGGAAACAAGATGCTTATTTCAAGTGGTAAGACCAAATAAAAATAAACTCTTGTGTCAATTATAAATCAATTTCTCTGGGTCTTTGCTGGTTTTACCCTTATTGCCTATGCTTTTCTCACTGGGGATTCACATAAGGTTGTCAGAAGAAGGCTATAAATGTAAACCGACCAAATACCTGTGGTCTGACCTCAGACATATTAGTAAAATTACCTTTTTTAAGTTCCCCTTTAAATGGGAACTTCTTTATCTTTTGAGTCAATAAACTCCCTCAAGCTATCACCACCTCTGCTCTCAACCTTCAATTTTTCACTTGAATTTCAGAGACCAGGGATGTGAATTACTGCACCGATGAATGATGATTATTCACCGCAACCGTCTTTCCTAAAAAACAAGTTTTCTCACTGGACAGGGCATAAATATTAATAAAAGCCATCATTGCAGGAATCAGTGGCAAGATCAGAGAAGTGAGAAGTATCCACAACCTCTGTAGCAGAGCTTGCCTAAGGGGAAATGATACTACCTGGTCCTTGATGAATCTGTGTATCTACAATGAAGGTAGAAAGAGAATCTCAGAATTCAAAGAGTAATCATTTACAAAGGTTATATGCTTTGCATGTGTGGGGCAACCATTTACCACCTCCTCCCTTTAAAAAGTAAAATGGAGTTTTAAACAAACAGAAAAATCAACAATCCTTTTGTTCAGTTTGTTGGAGTGGGAGAGGACTTCCACTTTAAAGGCCAGGGTGAGTTCAAATTTAGCACAAGACACACCTTGCAGTGTGCCCAGGTTGCAACAGAAGGAGCATTAGTGAGTAGCTCTCTATTGCTTTTCATCTTCTCTCATCCTGTTCTCACCTCTCCTTCTCTAGGCTCTGGATACTGGGAAATATTTGGAGCCTTCTCAAACTGTGATACGAGTGAGAAATTCCCTCAACTGCACTAAATATCTCCTCCCTACCCCTCCTCATCAAAATGTTTAAAGATATGCTGGATACTCTTAGAGGTTTCCCCACAGGAAAAAAAAACAAAAACCAAAAAAAACCAAAACAATAAAACCCAAAAACAAACCCCAGAAGGAGACTCCACTGAATACTTTAAGTCTGCTTGATAAAGTATTCTTTAGGGAAGTGAAAGAGCCAAGTTCAAATCTTCTCTGTCTGTGTTGATCCAGGCACTGAAGCCCAAAGTTTGTAACCTGAATCAGTTCTGGCACTGAAACTTCTCCTTTCTACAGCTGGAGCTGTGTGATACAGTGTATAATTGAAACAACTCTGGATAATTTTTGAAAAATAAATAAAATACCAGTTACCAAAAGTTTAAAAAAAATTGCATCTGGAATCACAGAGACAGAATCATGCCATATATTCAGGCTGTTGTGTAACTCCTTTAGCCCCACAAACTAATAATTTACTGGGAAAAATTTTCACAAATGCCTATCAGCAGACAGCCACAGTAAAAAAGTAAAGGGTTTTTTTGTGACATATTTTCTTCCACTCACTGTTAAGATTTTTCCATAGACAGAATCAAAAGTTTTAGATTTTGGACCCATAGTTTGCCAACATTTCATTTATGAGAATTCTCTCTAATTGCCTTTTAAGACCAAGGCAGCAAAACCAAGTGTTAGAAGAAAAAGGGAAGAATGAGACCTAACACCTAGTATTGAGAAGACATGTTGGAACAGATGAATTACTAAAGTTAATCTGAAATACACTTCTAAAGCTGAGACAAGTTTTAGAGACAGTGGAAAAAAAAAAAGGGCTTGGGAAGAAATTGTATTAAAAATCTATTGCTTTTTGGAAGAGTGTGGAAAGGGTTTAAAGGAAGGAAAACACCATCAAGGCATGAAATAATAACATTTTTCTGAGGTGTTTTAACATTACCAATTGTTTTCTCCTTTCAGTTGTCTTTCTGTTTTCCTGTGAAATGTTGGATGCTATGTAGACAATTAACATTTTTGATAGATCTCTAATTTTGTAGTTAAATTTAGTTCTACATTTCCACATTCATAATAGTTAATATCACTTTTTTTCTTCTCATTTTTGTTATATTTTATATGAAACTCTAGTCAATTTAGTGTACCAGAAGCCCTTTCATTTCTATAATATTTTTGCAGATGCTGATGTCAGGTATAATGTAAACCAAAATATAGATTCAATACACTTGCATGGATCTACTATCTACTCTTTATTTACTTATATATCTACTCTTTATTAGATGTGCATTTGCTGTGAGGATGAAAGAGAGATTGATCCAAATGTTTTGTGTTGAATTTTCCATGCATTCACACAACTACTCCCACTGACTTACCTGGGTTTATTTCTTGGTAATCCATGGTTACTATTTCTTAACCTGTTTGCAATTTAAAATGAGGAAACATTATTAAGGTTGCTTGTAGTTCTTGTCTCCTAGCAACAGAATTTCTTCTTAAATTGACCCTTGTATTTTCCGTGGATTGTGTAAAGCTCACATAGGCTTTTTAAAGAATTCAGATATATCTTAGCACTAACTCAATTTGTGTGTTTGAATTCTTATCAAAAGATTAATTTAGTTCCTGAATTGGCCAAGTGACCATAGTATTAGGTTTAATAAAAAACTTAGCTCTTTACTATATTAACTTTTCAACAATCTATTTTAATTAAGAAATTAGAGGATAAAAAAGATATTCATTTTAAACATTACTAAAATATCATTTTGACAATGTCATTTTTAAGCATGCTTATGAATACCTATTTACAGGATGGTGGAAATTATTTTTTCTGTCCAATTTCCCTTAAGATCAGGTCAGCTCAATTTAAGACCCTGATTCTTGGTCTGGAATAACATCTTGCTAATAAATCAACATATGTACAACTAATGAGTATAAATGATGCAAGGAACACACTGTTTCCAGAAAAAGGGAGCCTTGACAGACCCTGCTGGCAGTCATTGCACAGGAAATTCACAGGAATCTTCATCTGGAACCATCCCAAAGGTGCACTGTGTGAGCTAAGTAGAGCTCTCCTTCCTTGCTGCATAAAATCTTACATTATTATGAAACAAAATTACAGAAAATTAAGAGTATCAGCCTCTGATATTAATATATGGTTTTGATATATGGAAATTTTTTATCTATGCTATGGTACAGTGAATTCCAACAGATTAGCAAGAGGTTAGACACATGGTGTTAGTGAGTTCAGGTTAAATGTTATACTAGACTATGTCTCCTCTTCACCTTACATGAAAAACACTGAGACATGAAACACAAATTTTCCTTTTTAACTGATACTGTGTAAAAAATTAAGTGACTCTTGAACTAAATGCATTCAAGTCTTTCCATTCCTAACTGACCTTCTTTCAAAATATGTATTTTGGTTTATGTGTTTGCTTTTTTCCCATTGTTGCTCTTTGGTCTGATAGAACACATTACTGCTATCAACTTTAACTGTATTATAACTGTACTTAGTTAAAATATAGATAAATGCTTCTTTTCTTTAAACATACCCTTAGATCTCTTCTGACAAATTCTATCCAATAACTCACAACACCCTAACTGACTGCCAATCTTCTTACTCAGCTTTGTGCTATTGTACCACAATAAGTTTGAGGAAGTCTCAGCCCATAAAATATAGGGAACATTTTAAAGGACGGGCCTGATATACAAGAAAAGCCAAGGGAGTGTTCCAGAAGATAAATATTTTGGTACTCCTCTCTCTGCCAAAATTAACTTTGTTTCATTCTGTCTTCTTGAGGGGGTGTCTCTCAGTACAAAAATACTCTTTGTAAAAGACTTGTAAAAGTGTTTCTGGTGACCTGTGTGATTTTTCCCCATTGCATATTTATGTATATATATATATATATATATATATATATCAGCATTTAATGACTGTTTGCTAAAGGAAGAAAAAAAACCAACCAAACAAAGACATATACAGAGATACACAGGAGAAAAAAGAAAAGAAAAAGGAAAAAGGGAAAAGGAAAGGGAAAAGGGAAAGGGAAGGGGAAGGGGAAAGGGAAAGGGAAAGGGAAAGGGAAAGGGAAAGGGAAAGGGAAAGAAAGGCAAGGCAAGCAGTTGGATTACAAATAACATATGAGATTATCTGTCTTTCACATGACTCCACCTTTTCTTCCATACAGCTCTGAAGGCAAACCAAACCAATGACAAGCACTGGGGAACATATTGGCTAGAAAGCTCCTGATAGCTGGATAGTTATAAAGAACAATCTGCTAAATGCTAAATGCCTCCAACCTGAGGCGTAGACTGACTGGAGGTTCCAGTTTTGATGTACAGCTGTGTTTACAAACAGACTCACAAGTGTAGGAATGAAAGAGAAAATTCAAGAGGTGTTCCTGGTCTCTTGTTGCTTATGAGACCAGTTCTTTCATCCACATATTCTGAGCATCTGTCTTATTCTCTGTCTCCTTGAAAGGAAACATTAAGAATTTTGACAGAAAAAATGAAAAGAATGGGATAAAAGAAAATAGAGCAGATTTCTTAAAATGTAATTTGGGTGTTGACCAATGCCCTCTGCTCTCATTTTTCTTCTACCTTCAGCACTAATAAACACACACACATGCAATGTAATATAGATATTTATCCATGTTACAGCTCGATGGGTTTGCATCAGTGTGATCCTCCAACTTGTGGTGAAAACAATTGGAAAACATTAATTCGAATCTGTTTCAATTCACAGGATTTATTGCCATTATAGACAAGCAACAAAATTTCTACATAAGCTGTCAACCTGAAATATAGCATGGTGATTAAACTTCATGGAATATACGTGTGTTACATGTCACATGTCACAGTTTGTTTGATTTTGCCCATTTTCCTCTCTAATAGGCAATACAGATAATTTACCCACAGGTGTAGCATAACCCATGGAGTCACAAGGCAAGGAAAATAAAGAAGCAGAGAGGCTTTCTTTGGCCCCGACTGCAGACAACTGGTAATAGAGCCAAAATGGGAAAGTAAGTGCTTTAAAACTTTAATTTGACAACATGATCACTATTATTACTTATCTTATATTCTCTTAGTCATATCTTCCATATTTTCAGGGGTGGGTCAATATTTCACACTTTCAGTTCACAGTAGTCTTTACTCTCAATTTACTCTCAAATTAGGGACTGAAGGGCATTTCTTTAGGTTACATGTTTTCTAATAAACCTAAACGGCATGGTTCTATTCTTAGTAGACAAGAAAAATGGTGAGCACAGACAGGATTTCTCATGAATAATCCTGTGATTAAAAACCTAAATAAACAAGACCGTTTGCTTGAAATTTATTCATAACCCACTTGCATACTAAGCTTTCTGCAGCATATGCTTTTCTGAACTACTGTGCACAGAATACACCAAAGATTCAGTTCAATTGATTTCTGGAGTTTGAAAAAGCCCAGACAGATTATATCCTTTGCAAAACTCCATTTGAATCTCAAATAGTATGGAGCTTGATAGCACTGTTCTGGGGGACCAGACAAGAATGGCCTACTTAAAAATTCCATAGAATTGAACAGCCTTGGATCTTTTCTGAAAAACTCTTTTCTTTCAGATCATAAACAAAGGAGACTAGGCTGGGGTTTTCCTTGTTTGTTTTGTTATGTTGTTTGGGTTTTGCTTTGCTTAGTTTTCTTTTCAAATTCACTATAAAGTGCTCTATCAATAATTACTGCTGCTTCTGGAAAGGCTTTATGTTGGTTATGGATGAACAACCTGGCCAGTGGGACAGAAAAATTGTAAAATCATAGAATAGTTTGTGTAGGAAGGGACCTCTAAAGGTCACCAAGTTCAACCCTGTTAAAATGAGCTGGGACATTTCCAACATGAACATGTTCATTTTCAAGCTGAACAAACTGGGGAGGGTCCAGACAACAGCCACTGGCTTTGGGGCACAAGCTGGAAATGTTGACTTTGCTTGATGAAATGAAGGAAAAGTCAACAGAGTGTCTCTGCAGCCTCTCACCATCCAAGGGATGGCTGTCAGGGAGAAGATGGAGCCAGACTCCTCTCAGGGGTGCACAGCAAAGAGGCAACAGGCCAACTCAGCACTGACACTGTATAAAAAGACAATTCTCCTTATGGGCTCCAGCAGAGCAGTGGAACAGGCTAGCTAGAGATTCTATGTGTTCTTCACCCTTGGAGATTTTCACAACCCAGCTGGACAAGGCTTGGACCATTGTCTCTAACTTTAGAGTTGGATCTAAGTTTGAAATTGGCCGTTTTCTGTGGAGGAGGATTGACAAAATGATCCCCAGTGGCCACCTACCAACTCAATTATGCAATGATTCTGTTGAAACTGTTTAAATTTAGAGCACAGCCTTTTGGTATATGATAAGTTTGACAGATCAGGGATTTGAATTTCATTTCACATATGCCAGATAACAACGTTGTACCACTGAGAACAGAGTTGCTCAAGGTAATTATATGTAAATGAATTTTTAAGCAGCCTGAATTACCTGCTTTAACTGCTCAGCCTGGAAAAAAGCCAACAAGAGAGATTAGCCTATCTTTAAAATTTTTGTGCTCCCATGGCAAATTGAGACAGGTTTTTATTTTTATAAGCAGACTAACTGAAGTCTTCACAAAGCTCATCTCTTTTGACTCTGAGGGGAACTCCAAAGTCCAGCTGTATTAGGACTTGACCTTTTAGACCTTTCCATTTGTGAGAAAAGCAGTATTTACACCTTGATGGCAATGCAACCTGAGAACACAGCTGTTCATATTTTTAGTGTAGACACAACCCAAATGACTAGTGAACAGGGAGATGCCATTGGAGTTTAATGATCATTAGATCAAATACATAAACAAGCAATGATTCGACTTTCTGAAATGGGAGCAGCCTCACAGTATTCCTGACCCAGATGTTTGAGTAAATGCCCATGCACTGGACCTCAGGGGGCAGCCTTTACCAATTACTAATTGCCCTTTTGCCAACCAAAGTTCCTCATTCATAAAAACCTTGATGTAAATAAAGGAGGCAGCAAAGTGAATTAATAGTTTCAGAACCAAAAGATAAAAATATTTGGCTTATACTTTTACATTATTATAAATTATTTCTAAATATTGGTCATACTGATAGACATCATTAAAATAGCAGACATAATTAGATAACTATTCCTATAATATTTATAAAGGCTTATATATTTATATCATGTAACACTGTTAAATTAATTGTGGTAACTCTCTATTTGCAACACTCACACTTCCAGCAAAGATAATAAAGGGAAGATAGGAAATGCACTTGCAAATGCTATTTGCCATGCACAATTTACTGGGGGATTTTGTATTCTCCTTGTTAACTGTGACTAAAAATAGGAATGCTGCTGCCTTTCCACTGTGTGGATTTCAAAAGAGGTTTGAATTTTTCTTTTATTGTCTTTATATGAAAGGAACATGCAACGGATAACAGAGACTAGGATCAAAAGGAGAGCTGTGGGTTTCTTTCTCAGCAATAATAATCACAACTGCAAAGCAGATGACTGCTGTATAATTCTTTCACCTGTTAAAAACTTGGTTATGGCAGCAAGCCATAAGGCTGTTCCTAAGCCTTATTTTTGCTAGTTCATTTCACCATAGCACATTTCAGGAAAAACAGGAAAAATAAAATCCATTGAATTAGGAGACACAACTATTTTTTTTGGTTGAAAATTGCATTTGTAGCTCAGGTTGCTGTTATTCTGAGAAATAACAGGCAAACAAAACTCATGCATACTGAAATAATAATAAAATGGCTTGGGTTGGAAAGGTCATCACCACCCACACAGGAAAGAATTTCTTCTTAATATCTAATCTAAATATCTCCTCTTAGTTTAAAACCATTCTCCCTTGTCCTAGTACTAAATGCCCATGTAAAAAGTCACTCTCTTTTTTTAATAAGCCCCTCCCTGAGGTTCTGGAAAGCTGCTATATGATTCCAAGACAGAGCCCTGAGCATCATCACCAGGCTCTACCTGGACAGGTAGAAAGCAGAGGCTGTGTCCCTCCAGCCAATTCTTCATCCAGTGAACAGCCCACCCCCAAAATCTGTGACTCTGAAGTGGAGATAAGTGTCAATTATATACCATAGACGTTTGATTAAAGAGTATCTAATGCTTCTCCACTATTCTCCCTCCTTAATTATTAGCTGGGCTGAGAAACTGCTGCCTGAGCTCAAATAAAGGAAGAGATGGAGAGGCACACTAGGCCAGATTTTGTTGAGAATATGATATTCAGTCTGAATTTATTTCAACTGGTCTACTTCCAAGAGCCTCTTAATTTAATACTGTCTTTTCATGATGTTGAATTTTCTGCATATGTGTCATTAGGACCCTATGTGTTTATTTCTAGTCCTGCAGTAATTTAGTAATTCTCTTGTAAAAGGCCATTCTTATCTTTGGTAGATTGTCCACAAAACAAAATCTGTTGGTTCTATTTTCCCTGTAGAATTTCTATTTTCTAAATAAACCTGTTATTTATTAACAGGTAAGAAAAATACTTTTTTTTTTTTTTTTTTGTCATTGTTTTGCCTTGGTTTCCACTTCAAGGTTTGCTCATCCTGCTTTGAGATACCAGCCTACTCAATTTTCCTCATTTCCTCCCTTCCCTTGTCCTTTTCTATGGACTTTCAAACACTACTACACCTGGAATATGCTGAGTTTATCTGTTATATATCTTGAAGAAGAGCTTCAGCCATCCTTAGTTCCAACAAGAAGCATTCACTTACAGGAGAACTTGGGGGAATATATGGTGTGAGTAACTGTGAACCCTTTAGCCCCTCTGGTAAAAAAATCTAGCCCTTAATCTGTTTGCTAATTCCCTTAGTTATCACTACAGATTCCTTGGTTTTGCAGACATCTCAGAGTGCTGCAATCTCATGTACCACTGATATGAAATATGATTTTGTAATTGCTGAGATATGAATTTAATAGTTCCTTCCCCACTAGATGCAAGAGGCTGATAATTCTTGCAAAGTTTAAATTTATTTCAGAGGCAATTTATTTCACTAGACTTCATTTCTTTTTTTTTTTTTATTAGTCCACAGCAGTTTAATTTAAGATTTAGAAGCTGAAAGTGCACTTTTTGTAAAAAATAAAAAACAGATATCTACTATACATCACAACGTAGCCATTAATAAAATAAATGTGTATTCACATGTAGGAATCCTCCTCTAAATTTTATTTATTTTATATTCACAAATAATGCATGTGCACAGAGCTGTTATACTGCTATGTAAGACTGTCATGAGAGTGTAAAGTCTGTATCAATATGGTATATTCAAGTAGATCATTGGTATTTACTGAATTTAGCTGTGCCTGGTTAAAGTCAAATCACACATGTTCTTTGGCTTAAATTTATGTTATTGTTACCCTTGAAAATGATAGAAATATTCACACAATATTCCTTTGTAAGGAAAGATTTCACAAAATGGGGATTATATAAATTAACCATAAAAGACAGTTCTGTCACCTCTAACATCTTGTCTGTGTATGGAAGAGGGGAGAGCCTGCATCAGTGCTTTGCAGAGCTGGGGGAAAGCTGCCCCAAGGCTAAAGTATAAACCAAAAATATAGGATTTCTCTACTAGCAAACTGATGACACTTCACACAGTCTTTAAGTGAATTATAATGACAGGCTTTGTCTACTGCAACTTCTTTTTTGTTCAATTTGAGTGGGTTGAGTAAACACCATTCAATTTTACTTCCAAAAACTAGAGCTTCTCTCCTCACACGTTTAAGTAATTTTCATCTGCAAGCATTTCCTTTGTTCCATAGTTTGAAAACTGTCTGTATTTTTCTATTATTTTTAAACAATATTTTTTCTTGCAATTTTCAAAGCTAAAGTTCAAATACTTAGGCAATATATCTGAAAAGAAAGAAACAAAATCACCTAAACCATACTCACAAACAACCCATTTGAGACTTGTTTCTTTTCCAAATTTCAATAACCGGCTGTGTGTTGGTACAAATGCATTCCCTAAATATAGACCTGCAAGAATGATCACCCTTCTCTAAACCAGAAATGTTTATTCAGAATGAAGGGATGCATTTGTTTGTTCTGTTTAGATTATATGTATGGAAATCATAGGTAATCAGAACGCTTCTCTAATTCATGTATTATGACACTTTTGTAACTTCAAACTTGTGTCCAGATAGCAGCTGTCAGCTGAAATACCAGACTGTTCCAGGTGTCACTAGAGGAATCACTCTAGGACATCTTCAAACCAAATAAACTGGAATGTGCTGGTACATGAAAGGGAAAACTCATAATAATAGAGAGCATGCATGTTTCAGTGTATAGATATCCTTGTTCCAGCACTGAGCTTTATTCTAGACTGCTTTGAGGGGAAATATGAGAACATCTTTTGAAGGACCTATAAGAGTACTTAAGATTATATAATTTGTGAAATTATTGAATTGTTCATATATTTCCATTTTCAAATATTTGTCTGTCTTTTGAAGTCCCTGTATAGCTTCTTCATGCCTATATTTCTTTTCAAGGGGTCTGAAGTCTGCCAACTCATCTGCTGATGCCATCTGGATTTTCATCAGAGCAAGGACACTGACACAAACCTTCACATGTAGTTATTCAATCTGTACACCCTGGTTTTCCATATACTGTATAAAAACACATAATGGGACCTGATTTCTTTCAGAGGATTCTTGTTGTCTGTCTTCCAATAGCCAGTTACTTTTAATATACACCAGAGATCCCAAAATTGAGGCAAATAAACCCTTTATTTCTTTATGAGGTTCTCAGTCTAGAGACTCCTTGTGTCTCTAAACTTCATACTTGCAGTCAGTATATCAATCCAAATAGACATCCAAGTTTGAAACTGAATATGTTTTTTTACTTCAACACCTTAATTGAATAACTCCTGTATAACAGTGGTTAAAAGTGAAATTATATACCACTTTTTTCTGCTTTGCAAACTTTTTCTTTAATTTAAGGTATAAGAGGATTTTGAACCAGTCAGTTCAAAGGTGACATAGAAGAACAAATAGTATTCCCAGACTGCAGGTATTAACATCTGCTGAAAAAGAGCAAGGAAAAATGTTACATTTCTCTACAAAACTGTGTAGGAGAATATAACTGAAGGGCTTGGGGATACAATCCCAACAGGCCAAAATAGAATTTTTGCTAAACTCCATGTGTTTACAAAACGAGTTCAGTTTCCAATGGGATAATATCTTTCTAAATGAAGCTTGGAAAAAACTGTAAAGCCCATAGAAAAATAGGCTCTTTTCACTGATTTCTTTAACTGTTAAGCAGGTGAGAAAGGCAAAAAGCAGTGCCTTGTATATACTGAATCTATGAGAAATTTGGCTTAAAATTTTCAAGTTATGTTAAAACAGACAATTCTTTTTATCCACAAGCTTACCTTTCATCTAATTTATTTGTATAATACCACTTCTGGTCCCTATCTACTATAATTGGGGCAATCAGGAATAGAATATCTTGAGAAAATGATGTTCCTCACATCAACACAAGAATTTTATTTTAGTGAAGAATTTTGTTGTTGTTATTGTTGTTACTGGGCTTTTTATTTTTTAGATCAAATTTATGTAGCACGAACATGTATACAACTAAAATAACAGATTCCTGGGTCATCTGCTAAGTTGTTCAGTTCAGTTATTTTCTCCCATTTTGACTGACTGACAAAATGAAAACAAATGGAGTGCTTCTCTGCAGAGATGATGAAAAATACGATTGTACACGCTTGTTTCTTCTTCACAGAAAGAGCTGTGTGTATCTCAGGTCTTGTAAGTGCACTTGTATACAACCCAAAGTAGATTTATTAAAAGAAAAAATGAAACCACATGCAGTATTCTTTGAGCCTAACCATGACACAAATGCCAAATATATGGTATATTTCAGCACTTTAATATTAAGAGATTACTGACCTTCCAGCCTTATGCTTTGGGTACCATTCTGGTAGAAGAGGCCACCAGAAAAAGAGTTATGAAAATAACTGCTACCAAATAACTTATTCTGAAAATACCATTAATTTTAATGAGAGGCAACAACTTTTTTACCAGATGGACTGGAATATCAGAGAGGGAAGTCTGGACCATTTTGTTGACCCCAGAATGAACATTTCCTGACGCACCATTATACGTAATTTCTGATAAAAGGTTGCAATAAGGCTAAAGTCTGCTTGCATTTATGCTGCTACCTTTACCTGTAAAAAGTCAGAGTCAAAGATATTCATTCTTTAAATGTGATTAGATTTATAAATAGTCTTACCTGTTTTTTTTCTTCTCAGAAACTTACACTGCAAATATGAAACTGCAAATGTCTCATTCTTAAAGTACTTCAGGTGCTGCGACATAATGAAATCACTGCATTGCTCTAGATTCACAATGCAGATTTTTTTTTTAAATTTACTTATCAACAAACTCTTATTTAAGAGTCATTAAGGAAATTTTAATCAGAAAATATTGAAAAAACATTTTAAAGTTTATAATAACAACTCTGGTAGTTTTCATAGAAACCTTAATAGCATATATTACACTCCTCTTTTTTTTCATAATAAAATAATACTTTACAGAGTTTTTTCCATTCAAATAATTTCAAAATAACACAAATGATCGTTTCTTCATACAATCCAATAAATTTGGTCAAATTATTTCATCAATACTTAGCAAAATAGATTATTTTAAAAATAAAAAATATACTCACATAATTCTTATTAATGTACACTTAGCACTATGTAACACATTATAATACTCAAATGTGGCTGATTGCTTACATACCTCTGAAGACAAAGCAGATGTTTAGCTGTGGTAAATTATTCCTGTAAGTCCTGATAACCTTCCACTGACTTTCATGGGTAATGCATCAGCCCTTAAAAGAGTGAGAAGAGAAAAATTTATGGCTCCCACAACAATAACGGCAAGGTTAGCTGAGATTATTTCTCCTGAACATACTTATAATGAGCAATGGTCCTTTAATCGTTTTCCTCTCTTCAAAAAAGGAAAACAAGTAGATTTTTTTTTTTTTTACTTTAACAATTGGTTTTAAAGAATTGTTTAAACCAGTGTTTAATTGTCAAGTTGTTATCATGATCACAAAAAAAAAAAAGTTAAGCATTGTGTCTTTAGGCCACTTATTGGATTTACAATAAAGAATGATCCTTATGGATGGACACATCTGTACAGAACAAGTATAAGAGATATAGATCTTTGAGCAAAACTGTTTGTTTGTAAGGAATCAGTTCCTTGGTTTTCTCTTTACATAATAATTTCTTTTTTGTCAGAAATGTATATATTCTTTTCACAGAGTGAAGCTTTATATAGATATCAGAAATTTATGCATTCTTTTGCACAGAGTGATGCTTTATATAGATATGCTGTCTGATACTACTTCCACCCTGGGGAATTGTTTCCTTTGGTCTTTTTGGTGTAGTGTTTAATAAGAGAAATGACACTTTAGTTGGTTTATTTTGGTCTTGAATTATATCTGTAAAAGTAAAACTCCCTTCTAGTTTTATAGCTATTATTTGCACCATGCATGTGTGAATTATACTCAACTCAAACTCTTTGTTTCTGGGAGGCTTCCCCTTTAAATGAGATATTTTCACTGTCTCCTAAGTCCCCACCAACTTAAAGTTTGGTCATCTATTAAAAATTCAAGATCTGTTAGCCAATGGTCCATGTTATTTGCTGTAATTAAAATTCCTGGCAATATTTATTGGAGCAACAGATTGTTAAGGCAAAGGAAAAAATCAGTGGTGGAACAGTGACCAAACTTGATAGATCACAGTATAAGACTCTCCTGATACTGTAGGAAGGTAAATATATATGTGGCAGTGTTTGTGTTTCAGCTGGGAAATTAGGCAAATGTTACTGAACTTCTTCTTTCTTAAGTGTTCTGTTACTGGTAGTAGAATGGCAGTTTAATATGATTTTTCTGCACCCCCTACCCAGTATTCTTCAAATGAGGGAATTAATTTCAATGTAAACAAATGTAGAATTTTGAAGAAAAGTCAGGCACTTTAGAAACTAGAAATACCAAGGACAATAGGCCATTGAGACACTCATCCTGAGGGGGTACAGGACCATCCATATAAAGAACTTACATGATTTCCATGGCAGGACAAGGAAGTCACAGCTGAAGTCATTGTCCTTGATGATTACCAGCTAATCATGTAATCATCATTCTTTCTTAACACTATCAACCACTCCCAAGCTCCTACTTAGTTACTTGTACTGATGCTTCCAAAAATAATTTCCATCAAAATTACTGAAGTTAAATTTAAATAGATTGTATTTGCAACCCTAACATGTTTTCCTTGGCCTTGGCCTGAAAAAGGTCTCAATGAGGTTATTAGCTCATATTAGACAAGGTGCAGACTGTCTTCATTCAGCATAGAAAGATCTAGAAGACAAATTGGGGTCAGCAATAATGTAAGACTCAATGTCAGAGAGACAAAAGTGTTATTTAGTAAGAGAGCTACATCACACAGGCACTAAAAGACACTCTCTGGCTAGGAGGCAAGAATCTGATTCAGGCTTCACTTTTTTTTTTTTTTTTTCTCATTTTGAACAGCAAAACTACCCCGGATCAAGATTTTAATTTTTCTTATGGAAATTGTCTTTCAGAAAAAAAAGTGGAAAATAAACCCACTTTTTTTGTTGTTGTTGTTTCATAGTTCACAACCACAGAATAAGCATGGAGAGAACACCCATAAAATAAGAGAACTCACACAAAGGAATGCAAAGGATTTCCTGCCTTTGGCTCTCTAGTACTTCTGTAAAACACACTTACTCTTAGAATCTGTCATATTTATGAAAGAAGACCTTCAAAAGCAATAAAAGTTTTATCAAAAGTACCTTTATATCAAAGATTTACCCTGTGTTCGGCAGGCTTTAGATCAGATAGATATCAATCCTAATATATTTAAGTGTCTTTATGGAAAATTTCTCAAGCAACTTTCATTATCTTCAAGTAAATATATAATGACAAGTATTTCATACCATTAATTCAGGAATCCTTTACATGAGTTTTACAAAGCATGCAGTTATTAATGAACTTTATTAATCAAAGGATCAAATGATGTCATGCTTAGCAGAATCTGAGACTGGGGGAAGTACTAGTTTTGTCCTTTAAGATGGATGGAAAGGAAAAAATATATAAGTAGGATGTACTATTGTTTTTCAGTATCACTGTTTATTTTATCCCTTTTGCTGACAAGATCCCCTGAGTGGCATGAGATGCACAGATCTTTTACTAGGATGTTCAAGACCTAGTGAGGATAGAGTGGCAGGACCTGGGAAACAAAACATGCCCAGAAAGGTGTTTTGCAACAGAAAACCTAAAGGATACTTTAAAAATGGAGATATAGAGAGACATTAATGATAAGTTTATATATATTTGTGTCTTTTGGGTTCAAACAAAGGAAACTCTGTCAACTACAGTGCCTTGAAAGTTGCCTTGCAGAAAATACATTCTTGAAAGTGACTCTACAGAAAATCCCTGAACACCTCAAACTGAATCACTACAGCAGTCCCAGGGAAAGAACCCTCAGAATTTACAGGTGTGAAGTCCTGAGACTAGGGCCACAGGACAGTATGCATTTAGCCTGAAAGGCCTTACAAGGACACTTTCAAAGGCCTTCAAAACAAAAATTCATCTAATTTCAGGTTTACTTGATAACTTGAGTGTTATGAATCAGAGCATTGCCCAAACACCAGTGTCAGGGTAAATAAAGTGTGTTCTCACTGTCTCTCTTCTGCTGAAATCTGTAGGAATTGCAGGTATCCAAGTCTTTGTGACAAATAAAACCCAGCATCAGTCACTAAAGACTATAAGAAAACACAGAGCTACTGAAAGTCTGTCTCACTAAAATTATTTTCCTGAGAAGCAGTTTCACAGCAGCCAAGAAGTGAATGCAGGGCTAACTGTGTGCAATGATAACTGCCAGTAAAGTGGATTTGTTTGTAAAAATACATGTTCCAGTGGGGCTAGTCTGCTGCTTGAGCATGGAAAATGTACACAAGTTAACTACCCTTTATGCTAAATCTTATACATATTATGACTGATCTTCGGTTTAATGGTGTTTGTGAAATGGTAGAGGCAGCACAGAGTAGCAATAATGCAATAAAATGCCTCAGTAATATTCATTTGTTGTCAACAAGAGGGGATCTGTGCAGTGATTCATCTTTCCATGAGTTACATACAAAGGTAGCTTTTAATTCCCAAAGCAGAGCAAATACATCAGAGAGGAAAGTAGCTGCTTACAAAACAACTCTGCCCTAACAGTTCTTTATAATGATGTGAAATTTCACCTCTCAACATCATTAAGTGAGCAATTTCCCATCATGACCCTTATGGGTTTTTATGTTGCTGTGACTGAGGAAATTACTAACTTCAGGTCTAAAGTCAGATATCTTTCATAGCTCTGAACAACTATGAATCCATAAAAGAATAATTTATAAGATACAGCTAGAAGTTATCTAGATAGAATATGTTTAGTGTGTAGTAAGGAAGGAAGCTTCCAAAATCAAATCTCTGGCAAATCTTAGTATTTAAAACTGAGATTTCCTAAAAACAAACAAACAAATAACCAAGAAACAACAACAAAAATAACAACAACAACAACAAAAAACACAAAAAAGCCAAACAAACAAAAAAACAAATAACAAAAGAAAACCCCAGGCAAACAAACAACAACAACAAAAAACACAAAAAAGCCAAACAAACAAAAAAACAAATAACAAAAGAAAACCCCAGGCAAACAAACAACAACAACAAAAAAAATCCCTTTACAAACACACAAAACAATTGAGATTTTTTTCAACAAACTCCCATTCTCACAGTTTCATGTAACTTCTAATCCTTCAGACAGGTTGATGGGCAGATGATCTTTATGAATACCCAAGATCAGAATTTTTCAGCATATTTTCCTGAACATAGGTTAGGAGGCATCCTAAAATTTTCTCAGGATTGCAGAACAGCGTCACCCTGGTTTATGACATCCTTGTGCAAACTGAGTTTCTTTTTTAAATGTGGAAATTATTCCTTAAGCAGAAAGATGAACTGTACTACATTCAAATGGAATGCTCTACTTGTATTTCACAAGGGTTTTGAAAAGCTTTTTTAAGGAACAGCTAGGAAATCATATAATCGGTTTTCTAATCACTTATTACATTTGACAGAGATGTGTAGGAGAAAGGTGGGGTGGTGGAATTGACTTAGATGTTGCTTTTAGGTTAAATATCATTTGAATAGCAATTACTGGTGCTTAAGGTGGAATATTAATGGCATTCAGACCATTAGGATAATGTATAACATTATGTGTTATACATCAGTACCACCCAGACTTGCAAGACCATTAGCATTTGCTGTGTTAAGGGGAAACCCACTCATTGAAGGGCTTGTTGGTGACCAATTTATTCCTCTTGCCTTTGACTATGGTCTGTTGGAGGCTGAAAACATTTAAAGTGAAGTAGCAGAGAAAAACTGTGTCTGTAAAAACCATGTACTCAAAAGCTAAATAACACGCAATGTCATTTGAAAGATTCTCCTAATCTAATTCCCTCTGTTTCCATACATCAAGAGTAGATTACAATTTTAAGTTTCATGCAACAATTACTCACAGGGCTTATCTGTAAATGAAATTCAAGAACATGACATGAACATAATGTGCTGGCAGAAGACACCAAGACACAGCTAATCTGCCTCATATCACATTTTATGTCACTGTCCCCATTCACAAGAGGGACTGCAGTTGCTGGAAGATATGTTGTGAGCACAGTCATGCTTTCTTTGCAATCCTTGACAAGATCTCCCCCACCTCAGTGTAAAACTGTACATTAGCCATTATCTTCTCTGTTAGAAGTAAAATAACCCAAACAAAAGCCTGTCTGGAAAATATTTTTCTTCAAAGCTTTTATCAGAAAGGCATTGACATGTAAATGAAGAAGAAAAAAAAAAAAAAAAAAAAAAAAAAAAGGCCTCAGGTCTTGCCGGTCCTAAAGTCCTTTTTATCTACAAAAATACATTGTGAAAACATTACTTCAAATGGCACTGGGTTTACTCCTCTTGTTTAAACACAAACACTACAAAAAACATTGAAAAGAAAGGTTTCCAGATGCAATTTCACAGAAATCAGAAGATGAGAGTACAAACTGTGATAGCATACCCACATTTGCACACTAAATATGACGTCATAAAGAATGGCAGGGACCTGAGTTTTACTATGTTTAGGAATCTAAAGTACTTTAAATTTTTTGATGCTTTGTCTTGTTCACTCTCTTGTTTATCAGTGCCTCCTGGAATACTTAACTCCATGTTCTTTAAATGATGTCATCAGAAACTTCTGGAACAAAATGGAGAAGAGTGTTCAAATGAGCTCCTTTCCAGCATCCTAGTTTAAGGGGATTCCAGCCACCACAAGTATTCTGCGGGTGTCAGGGGAAATGTTCTGTTCATATAAAATCCAGGAAACATTATTTAGGGTATTAAAAAAATTACCACTACCAGAAGCTCCATTTAGAAGACAAGAAGAAGCCAAACTTCATGTATGTAATGTATTCTCAACAAGCCAGCTGACAAGTTTTATTTCTATTTCTGGTATGTGTCAGGGGTGCAAGGGTTTAACAGAAGCAAAACCACAGCAGAAATAGCAAATTATAGAGATCTACCAGCTTTTTAAAATTGCATTATGCACATTAATGCAATAAATACCAATCAACCAAAATAAACTGAGGTATTTTTGTTAAAACTTGTATTATGAGCTACTCAGAGAATAAGATATTTTGTTAAAAACACCCCAAACTAAATATTTATATTTTTCATAATGAATATTCCACCATCAGTATCGTAGCTTAGAGCCTCTCAATCTCCATTGCTGTCATGTAAAATTAAAGTAAGAAAATTGTCTTCATGGTATCTGGAGAAGTAAAGAAATGCTAACTGGTTGTTTGTTTTTTGTTTTTTGGTTTGGTTTTTTTGTGTGTTTTTGGGGTTTTTTTGTTTTGTTTTGTTTTGGTTTTGTTTTGGTTTGGTTTTGTNTTTTTTTTTTTTGGTTTTGTTTGGTTTTTGGTTGTTTTTTTTTTTTGTTTGTTTTGGTTTGGTTTGGTTTGGTTTTTTTCCCAAGGAAAAAAGTGTTACAGAAGAGAACTGAATTTAAGTCTTAAAACAGTATTCATAGACTTATCTTGCTCATTTAGTAGTGGCTTGCTATTCTCAGGTATTGTGAAAAAGTTCAGGAAGTTTGAGGTTGGTTTAATTCATATTTCATTTGCAACAGGTTTCAGAAAATGAAATTATTAAAAAATAAATTATTACACCAGATAAGTACAAAATTTACCAAGTTTACTGTATCAAACTATATCTATTTTATTTTTTTCATTTGCTTTCTGGTCTTCATTCTGTGTTCGAGTGTTATGTGTATTTGTGGTACTACAAATAGGTTATAGAAAAAAATTTTATGTAAGTTGAAAAATTGCACTTCTTGCCTTCAAGTAAAATTCACAGCACTTCTTGTGGCAGAAAAATGATTTGGGTTTTTGTTTTTTTTTTTTTATAAGCATCCAGGAAATAGCCTTGCCTCTTCCAAATATAAGCATAACAACTGGCCCTCCACCAAAACTGAATTTAACCCTGCCTTCTTCAAATTAGCAGTATCCACTTCATTCTTTTTGTTCTTGGATTTTGCAACAGAACATTAAAAGGGAATTATTGCCTTCAGGATTGTGACCACCTCTGTTAAAGTGCCAGATCAGAGTATTCAAGTAGAAAATAGAAGAAATTCAGTATTTGCTTCACCATTAGGGTTACTGGTTATATGGGACACACAGCAGGCATAGATTGCATCAAAATGCACCATTCACAGTCTTTCCAAGTGAGAATTGCTCTTTAGTGATTGGAAATATGCTAGTGATGATGGCAGGAGGTTTTCTGATTTCCATTGTCTCTTCTGAGAAAAAATGTCCTGTTTTTTGACTAAGGACTACAGGCTCAAACTGCTGGATATAATGATCCCTTCTATACAGACAGCAGTATTTTAGCTGCCAGGGCACTGAGGCACTTTGGTTTAGTACAGATGTGTGTAATTCTTCTTGGCCAGTTCCTCAGTTATTCCCCTAAATTGCCTGTAATTTCCTGGAGTTAATTGTGCAGAGTACAATGTAAATTTGGTTGTTTTTGTCATAGCTCACCATTGCTGGAAAACCTCCAGTGGTTGACAAGAGGGATTAATGAAGCACCTGACCTCTCACTGAGTCATCTCCAGGCTTGTTAGTGCTCATGTTAATGACAGAGTTGGAAGACACACTTAGTGATGAGCTCAGGGGCACATGTACACACTGTGCTACATGAGAAAAAATATCCCTGAGATAATCTTATAAAGCATTCCTTAGCTTGGAACTTGCAGGTTTCAAGGCAAACTTATTTATTGCACAGCTAGGAAAAGAGGTGAATTAAAGTTTAATTGCTGTCTTAGTCTCCATTTTTACCTACAAGAACCAAAAGCATTTACTTATAAAAGTATTTTATTGTATCCCCCAGTTATTGTGTAGGACTCAATGTGGGGTTTTTTTGGTTGGTTTTTTTTGGTTTTTTTGGGGTTTTTTTTGTTTGTTTTTTTTTTTGTGGTTTAACCCTGATAGGCAGCTAAACATCACACAGTGACTTACCCACAATGAGATGGGGAAGGAATTGGGTGGGCAAAAGTGAGAAAACTCATGGACTGAGAAAAAAATAGTTCAACATGCAAGCAAAACAGAATAAAGAATTAATTCACTGCTTGCCATGGCCAGGAAGGTGTTCAGCCTTGCCCAGCAGAGCAGGGCCCCATCACACATAACAGTGGCTTTTTCAATACATTTTCTCATCTTGTGATCCACACAGATCACATGATGAGAAAAAGTTCAGTGATTTGCCATGTTCACATCAGACTTTTCAGAATGTGGGTTGTTCTTTTTTCCATCAAAATAGGAAGCAGGTAAAAAATTTGCATTCAAATATTCACTGAATTCATTAGCATGCCTGTAGGTTGGCCTCCAAAGTGTTGAAATTCTGTTGGAATAAAAGAAACATCTACGACTCATCGATTATTGAAAAACTACAAAGAGTTATGGTGCATTTGTAGAAAGACTCAGTTAACTGGAAACATATGGAATATTTCCTTGTGTCAGTGTCTCCCTAACCCACCTGGGTTCCTCTCTCTGGCTCTGTAGAAGGCAATTGTGCCTTGCTCTTAGAAAGCCCTGAGCTCTTTTGGCTCAGGTAATCTTGGAAGATTCAGCCTGAGGCAGAGATCAACTCAGGAAATTTTAAGAATGAAAAAAGGGCTCTTATTTTACAAACTGTTGGTGAGGCAGCATTACCAGCCACACACAATTAAAAGTCTGGGTTTTGTGGTTTTTTTGCCTTTCTGTGTTTGATTGCTTCTCTTCTCTGTTCCGTAGCAGAGAGCAGCCATTATCAACAGAGAGGGGATGGGAGCTTTAAAACCACATTGTCTGCTTGAAAGGTCTATTAAATTCTTCTTACAAAAGCTATCAGCTTTTGGCTGTTTTGTGTTGATTTTCAGTTTTGTTTCAATTCCCCTATGTCAACCACATTAGTTGTAAAGCTAACCTTGAAAGTAAAAAGTGATAAAAGGTAATAGAAGTCAATTAATTCAGGTAGTTTAAAACCTACTCTATTAAAAGGCTTTTATCTGCAATATTTCTATCATTTCAAGATTTAACTATTGAAATGTTTTTCCATATTTGGTTTTTTTCCCCTGAAACCTACACAAATAGGAATTTACAACATATAAAAAATGCTAGCCTTACTCAGTTGTACACTATGTTCTTTCAAAAGTAAAAATTAATTGCACAGAAATTTTAAATAGACTCTACTTTTAGATAGACTTTCAATAGACATTTTAAATGTACATTATACCAAACAAAATAATAACACACCATAGATAAAATATGACTACTTATTTCCTGTGGAGTTTCTTGTATACTCACCGAGACAAGAGAAATTCCTCCTTAATAAGACCAAAAACTAATTTGGTTCAGATATTTTCAAAATCAGGAGAACCAAATACTTATATGTGACCATTCTGAACTTGCCTTGGGAAACCAAATGGTAAATGGTCTTTAACAGAGTGAGAGGGAAAAATCTTTATAGAACAAACACAAGAAAATCTACTAAATTAAGCAGACAAAAAAAAAAAAAACCAAACAAACAAAAAAACCAACAAACTGAGGACTATAATGACAGTTTTCAAAACTATCACCCTGGTCAATATTAGTTTCAAAATTGTTCCTAAAATATCTATTTGTTAGACAACCGTCTATTTTTTAATATTTTTCGTTTGTTCTTTTACATTTGGCTTTAGATGTCATGATCATAATGAAATTATCAGAGTAAGAAAATATCTAACATTAATAATGTAGTTTTTAATTTTCATTTAAATTCATAAATATATTAATTGATGCTCACATTTTGAAATAGACAAAATGAATGGTGTGATTGTGATGAATGAGAAAAACAAACCTGCCCCAATTTCACAGTTTGCCAGGCTGTTATTGTCATTGACAAAGTAAAGCTTTAATATATATAGTTCTTCTAAGAAGTAAAACTTCTAAGGTAAACTCTGCAGAACAGGTGTTTTTCCTCCAGATATGCCAAGAATTAAAATGTCTAGTTAGCATCATGTTATTTTTAAGTCCTCCTAAACAAAATATGTCAAAAATTGCATGGGCAGAAGGCCCTTAAATACAAGCAACACAGGCAGCCACATCTGAGCAGGATCCAGATCTCAAGCTCACACTTGGCTGTGACACCAGCTTGCTCTGGGACTTTGGGCAAGTCATCCTCAGGTCTTTTTTATTCACTGTGTAATTGTTCTTGTCTACTTATATTGTACAAGTTCTGCAGCCTAGATGATCTCTTACAGCATTTCTACACTACTGAAATCAGAACACATGTAAATATCTGCACTGCTGTCCAATGCTGAAGTGCAACTGACATCTCAGGAAATATATGACTCATTTATACAGTTTTCTAAATCATGAAATCTGAATGTAAATCACAAATCCACAAATTCACCACAATTATTTTTCCCAGTTTCATGCCATCATTCTCGAAGAATGTATATGATGCATCCCCATAGTGGCACTCTAAAACAAGTTTTTATTTCAGTAGTTCTTAATGATCTTGTAAACTTGATTTATTACATAAGCATGTAACATGTCGTTTACAGAAGCAATATATTTCCCACTAAATTTTGTTGAACTCCTTTTGAGTATAATAGAAACTGAAGGAATATGGCACCTTGTAATTATGCAGCCCTTTTCTAGCCTGAAACCTGGAATAACCTTAGCAAGTCTTTCTGATCTTATCTGTTCTGCTGGGAGGGAACTAACATTGTGAAATGGAAGTTTTTGAAGTCTGTCTTATTTTTTATGATGTTGCTTGAACCAGGCATACAAAATATAAGTATATAACAGTAATCACACTTAAAATCAGCAAAATATAGTGTGTGTGTATATATACACCCCATGAGGTTAAAAACCCACATGATTTATAAATTCATACACACACATAAATATAAATAAAACATACAAGTAGTAAGCAGATGATTAATTTACATTTTCCTCTCTTAACCATAGGGCTGCTCATCTCACAAATCATATTTCTGTGGGAAATGAAAGGTACACTTCTGCCAGCATTTTGTAAGAAGTAATGACACACTTTACTACCTGTAAGTGCTGACTGAGTGCTTCTGCTTTTCCTTCCCAAGGTGACTGTAACACAGATTGATGAAAGATTCCGTAAGACTGCAAAGGTTAAAGATGCAGACCTGGAGCTAGAAGGCAGCCCTGACACTGATGGAATACAGTACAATGAGAGTAGCCACATTATTGTCCCATCCTCTGATAACCAGTGTAATATGAAAACTGACTAGAGGAGAAGGGAACAAATTAAATCCATTAATCAAGCATATCTGTGCTAAACAGTTGCTCTGAAGAGACGAACAAATGAAAAATTTACTGTTTGTTTCTATGCTTCCAGCCACCAGGGAAAAAATTAATTATATGGCTATGGCTCAACTATTAGTTTAGTTTTTTTTCTTGAAAAAACTATTTATTGCTTTGTCAAAGAACAAATGAACCTCATTAGTGAGATTAGTTTCAGCTGATCATTTTGCATTAGGACAGCCTAATAATATATTCTTTAAAGATCCATTCAAAGAAATAACTTCAGAGAAACAGAGTCCATTCTGTTGTATTAGACTTAAATCAGAAATATATGATTTGTCTAAAAAGCTGACTGACTAGCTGAAAGTCAAATTTTCTTCATGTTGCCCTGGTAAAGTAGTTACCCTGTTGCCTGCAGTCAGCTGTTTGTCAGGTATTCACAATGGGGTCTCTCTAGTTAAAGGGTCTCACAGTGCACTCACAAAACTCTGACCTTGTAGTGCATCCTCTGAAATTTGTCTAGTTCCTGAAACAACTCAAAACCCTTAGCTGGGGATTGGTGTGGGGAGGAAGGGGTTGGTGTGTGTGTGTTTTAATAAAATAAGATGAACCTCAACAAAATTATTCCAAAAATTTCTATTTATAAAGCGAAGGAAGATATAAGGAACTTCTCTAAGCTAAACAGAGCAAAGGGTACAGGCTGTTTTCATGTATTGCTCTGTCACCCTGCTAGAGTCTTTCGAAAGCAGTCCCTCCCCTTTGGAAAGAAGAGAAGCCAGCTCTCTATGAACTGGAAGCCTTCAAGGCAAGTATTACCTGAAGAATGTCAGAGAAGTTGTGCATCTATTAGCAGAAGTGGATGAGGGTTTGAAGTGCAGCATTTTTGCCAAAGTTTTTAATCTCTTTTTCAAAAAGGAAGTTCTTAATGGTGAAAGCCTCTGCAACGGGCTCTTCTGCAGTGCTGGGCTCCTCATGATGTAATTGACTCCTCTGGGGAATTGAACTGAAATTATGAAGATAAAACAGTCAGATATCACACAATAATTAACTTGTCACTACTCAATTGGCCTGATTCCCACTGGGAGTCTAGAGGCAAAGAAGCAGTTGTCAGACATCATAGCTAAGGGAGTCTGCTTCCACTGTTTTTATGAGTACCAGCCTTGATGGGCAAACCTATGGGAAGAGTTTACAAAGCTCTTGGTACATTTGAGAAATACTTTCTTCCCTAGGGAAGTAGTCTCATACTGCAAAAACCACCTGCTATTATTTTTCACACTTCAACATTGGTACTGTGTATTTTCTTGCCCAAAAATTTATTTTCAAAAACCTTGAACTCAACTATATTTTGCCTGTGTCCTCTGATGGAACTGAACAAAATATTAAAATGTTACTGAGAGGATGAAGGAGTTATAACAGCACATGGAAACACAGATATGCCAAATTACACGGGCCTGATTTTCTTAGACCAGCTAAGAATTGCTCTATCCCATTATTAGCCATCCACAGAGCAACACAACAAGGATTCTCACCTGCTGAAAAAAAAATATTTAAAGATGAAATTTTTTTCAATTATGAATGGATTCGTCGTTCAACACCAAACTCCACCCAAAACCAAGGGCCCCTCCAAAAAAAATCCTGTTAGCAGATTAAATAATTTTAAATATAGTTTGCTTAGCTATTAAAAACTATTTGGAGCAGAACATAAAGTCTGACCCAGTGTTTCTATTACCTTCTGTTGAAGTGGTTTAGCTGGCTTTCTCTTTCCAGAGCACAGTATAAAATACAGTAGGTGTCAACCCAACAACAGCAGCTGCAAACAGATCCCTTATTGTTCCTCTTGAAACTTACCTTCAATTGCAAAACTGCTTTTCATACAATAGGAACTGATCTTTCCTGGGGGAAATGTTCAAAACTATCAAGATTTAACTTCAGTCCTCACACTTGTACTGAAGGTCCTGGCACTCTTGCAGTTTAAACAAGACGACCTTGTCTGTACATTGTTTTAACTCCCATTATCTCCATTTTGGTAACAAATCCATCCAGCCTTAAGCTATTTTAGCAGGAAAAAATATATTCAATAGAAATCTCACATGGTGTTTCAGCACTTGCCTTTCATAATCCACCTCTGTGGTAAGTGTCCAGAGGTTATCTTTAGCCATATATCTCTTTTGGGTGCATGACAGGATAAAATCATTGACATTATGTCCTTAGCAGGAGATGACTGCATTAGCCTGTGCTCCCCATAGTGCCCTTTGACAGATTGAAGTGTGAATGGTGATATCTGGAAGATAATGTGTCATGGGCATAAAGGCCCATGATTCAAACCTCCCTTCTTGTTTTTTTCCATTGCTGGAGAACTTAGATAGCCTTAGTAAGAATTCAAGTCATCCTTTGTGGAAACAGCACTTCAAAGGTTGTCCTGAAGAGCTTTCTCTTTTACAGTAGTAAATTTTCTGTGAATAACAGGCAACTGACTACCATAAAAAGACAATATTTTCTGCAGTCTGTGTAGTCTCTGATGACTCTGGCCTGTAGCTGCATTCATGATTTTGAATGATAAAAGCAGCTTCCCTTTCTGCATGAGGAACATGCTGTATAGATGATGCAAATGGAGATGGCATTTAATAAAACTATCTGAAATATCTGTTACTGTAGAGAAGTTTGCAAGTCAAGGAAGGTGAGTAGTGAAACATAATAATAGCAACAGTAAGTATTTGTGAAACAATAGGTTGGACTACTGGTGCTTAGCCACAAATGGTAAAAAGCACGTCTGGGTTTCCTTCTAAATGATACAGAGGGTGTGTGTGTGTCTAAATAAATGAACTAGAAAATGGATAGTGGCTGCTATTATATCTGCAGCATTTCATAGAGCTGAATTGCAGCAAATCATGGATTCACAGAATAAGCATTAATAAAATGGAAATAAAATGTTATTTACTCCAATGTCTTATTGGAAGTCAGACATTAACGAAAAACGGAGAACCAGCAAGCCTAGAATATTTGAATTTTGAAGAATCACAATAGATTACTAAAATAACTTAAGGTTGCTTTAAAATGAGCTTGAAAAAGACAAATTTCAAAATAACCTTCCTCTGACAGCACTGTTGTGTGTGATGTGAAAAGTTGGAGTTGATGGACTGAAATAGGCAAATCTTGAAACTATCATTTTAGAAGGCAATTGTTTCTCCATTTTTGTGTGTGTTTGGGATAAAGTATTTTCTTCTGTTACTTTTTATATGAAATGCTTTTAAAAGTCTGTTTTTCAAGACAGAATAAGCAGACAAATTTGGAGGGGATATAGAATAAAAAATATTTATTGATAACTTTTTTTAGGCTGGATCTACAGTCAGAGCATGCTAGATTAGCCTTTGGACTCACTGGAAGTTTTGAATTTTTGTCCTCTATCTTATCAAAATAATCTACTGTAGTCGCATCTCAGAAAATTACATTGACACAAACTCTTTTTACAAGTTTGTTGACTGAAAACTCAAGTGTTTGTTTTAGATTTTTTTCAGGAGGTAATTTGTTCTGGTTCAACGACAGCTCTTGAGGCTTTCTTCACAGCTTTCAAGATAATTTTGTATTTATTAACAGGTTAACCTGATATGTAATGGGTTTGACTGCCTGCTAGATATGGAGTCTTCAAAAAAACGTTTATGACTAAATTTTTGAGACTTTCACCTGAAAAATGTGTTTGTATTAGCATTTCATCAGAAAGCTCAAATGACACCTAGAAGCATAATCCACCTGAATTCAGAGATGCACCTTGTGGTAGCTCCACCACTCTCTCCCCAAATATGTAAACCTAATCAGGTTTGAATCTCAAAGATTTTAGCTAGCATTAATCAGTTAAAGGAGAAAAAGTTGAAACACTTCAGGCAGGTCTCTGGAGACTTCATCTTCCCTGAACAAGGAGGAGATTTTATTGCAAAGGGCAGAGCTGTGTCTCTGGACACACTCCTGGCACTGCTGCAGGCATCTCTACAGACACAGGCACAAAGTTTCTCCTCTTTCTGCTCTCAGAGCTGTCAAGAAACTCTGCGAGACACCAGCTGTGGTCACATTAACTGAATTGATGACCTTAAACTGCAAATACACTGTAACATCTTACAGACTCTCACTCCTGCCAAGATCAAGTTCAAGCTTCTTCCCCAGTCAAGAAATTTGACCACGAAACTGTTCTTTCTTCGTTACAAACAAATTAAGTTTTCTGCCTTCAGGACTCATTAACTTTTCTTCCTTCAGAAACAGCTGATTCCTAATGGTGCTGACCTACAGTATTTCTTACCTTATTAAATTCATTTATCTCAGTGAGGGCTGAAAGCTGAATTCATTCCAGGAATCATTCATTTATTAATGACTGTCTCTTTCACATAAATAATTTGTTTTATTAATTTATTTAATTCTAGCTTTGACCAGTGAAGGCATTTTGCCTTGCAGTGTTAAAACTAGAGTAGAGAAAAATTTTAAGATACAAAAATCCTAAAATTAGTTTTGTAGGTCTCATAAATTACTCTATTCTTGTTTGTTCAACAATTTGAGACAGTTTTTATCTAAGCTGTTTATTACTTCAGTAATATAAGCAACTGTTTCTCATACATTAAAAGTTAATGTCTAAGGAAGAGTAATGTTAATATATGCTAATGTTAATGTATGCAAATCTCTAATATTACAAATTAAAAAATGCAACTAATATTATCAAATGTATGATAATTTCAAAGACTGTCTGAAGATCCAAATTCTCCAACTATTAAGCCAAAATCAAAATCAAGACCTATGTAAAAAATGGTTTTGTTAAATAGCTTCATGACATCTAAAGTAGATAACAGATAAAAAAGCAAAGCAAAACTAGATTATTTTTTTTTTAGAACTACATGTTGGACAGTAGAATTCCATATTAGATGAGAAAGGAATAGAATTCAAAAAGAAATGTCAAATAAAATTCTTCTTAATATCTAACTATCACCATTTGTTACATTTTAAAGACTTTCTCATAGAAACAGGAGCTTTGTTCTCTGATTAAGCTAAATTATAAGAATTTGATTGCAGCTGTTCCCATGTGGAGTCATTCCACAGATTTTAGTGAGAATAACAATGACAAAATATAGAGTATTACAGTTTAAGTAAACATCTCATGAGGATTTACACTGAAGAAACTTAAATCAGGATGTGGACACTGATGATTTAATAAAAAAAAACAAAATCAAACAAGCAAAACCTTAAACTCAACCAACCAAACAGTAAACCCACAAAATTAGTAAAAGGTTGGTTTTTTTTTTAAGTTAGTTTTGGACAATTTATATTCTCTTTAAGAAGCTTCAAAATAAATCTGATTCTACCTAATCACAAGGCCCACTTCTGCAATCTCTATTTAATGGCTGATAACTGATCTTATGTAAGCAAAAGACAGATGGTTGGGGGCTAAATTCTGTATTCCAGACAGGTCTGATATACTTTCTTCTCCTATGTATCACCTATTCATTTTTCAAAGTTGTATTGTTCTGTACTGAAATTGAGTGAATTTACAACAAAATAAAAATAATTTTACCCACGCCTCCAAGGTGGGTGGAATCCAGCAAGAGTTCAATATTTGCAAAACCTGTGCAGGTGCCTAATTACAAGTATGAGCTTTTTTGAAAATCTTAATCACAGGATATATTTCTCTGCTGTAACATGTAATAAAATAAATGAGATTATGAAAACCAGAAACTATTTCATTTTCACATGGTTAAATTTCTAGACAGGTAAAATTAAGATAAATGTGCTCCAAGTCAGGCTTCTCATTTTGACATTCTTATTACAAATATTACAAATTGTAAGAAGCCCTCCCTCAGATTTGAGGGAAAGGCCTCTCACATAAGGATTTACAAATTTATGATCATGATCATCACGGGTTTTTTTTTAAATTTGATAGGCAAGTATTTAAAATAATTCTTCTTTTCCTGGAGATAAAGATCCTCTATTTCCCTATGGAAATTGTAATTATTTTTCAAAGCCCACCACCCAGAACATCCCTATCAAGTGGATGTTATTCCAAATGCAGCTCTCAGAGTCATACTGGTGCAAATGAAGTTATTCCTAATTTTGACAGCTTTTCTACATTTTCTACATTTCTTTTTATTATCTGCCATACTAAAAATTCTACTTTATGTTGTGTGTTAGACCATGGTGCTATAGTTGGTTTAGGTATAGTGTGGACAGAGCACATTTTGCTTATGTGCCAATCTTCTTATTCAAGGGACTCAACATCTTCATTAAGAACATTGCATTCATAAGCAAAGGAGAGGTCACTGAAAACTGATTATCCCTGCAAAAAGGGATTTACAGGGTTTGAGGGGACCTACAGGGAAACTACACAAGAAAAACTACTGTATGCTGTTCCTTGCACAGGTGAATATTGCAAACCCCTGCAGGAACTCTGTAGAAAAGTGAAGTGCTGAGAAGTAATAGATCATAAAGTTGTTTTTACATGGGACCTGATTTGCTCCCCCTCCCCACCCCGTTTTTTGTTTTTACTTTTTATGATAAAAAACAGCCATCAAATTAAATTTGTGTTTGAAAAAAAAGAAATGTTCAAAAAAAGGGCATGAAATAGAAACTCTAAAGTAAGTGATAAAAATTCTTTAAAAGAACACATTATTTCAATAGAACATAGTGAGTAGACAAAAAATACAGAGCTTTTCATCCTTTTATTTAATGCATTATTAATGATTTAGATTGACAAAACTGTAAAATAATGCAATTCAAATTTTAGGTATTGAATAAAATAATAATTTAAAATTACACTGCACAATCCTAAAATAAAATGCTTACAAAAAAGTACCCCACACTTGGAAGTAGTCATTTATCATTTTCACATCATGTTCAGCTTTGTCCTTTCACCAGCTGATGAACCCTTGGAGAAAACAAACCAAACCACAAGGAAACTTCAATCCTTCAGCTGTGTTAACTGGAAAGAATTTACCCATACTACATAAATGCCTTTCTGGATCATTCCAGGAATAGAGATTTAGTGCATATGAGTATTCATACAGACATTGGGACCTGTTTAGAATTCTGCATGAAGCCTTGAGAGGCTACCTAGAACAGAGGCTAGACAGAGTGAAAGGAGTAAAGTAGGTATTTACTAAAAGGCCTTCAAAGGATACACCTTGGGCAGTTCAAGAGCCCAGCTATGGATCCACCCAAGATGGATGGCAGGTCCCGAGTTTTCAAATTTTTATGACTTTTGGTCCATTTACATATTGGGGTTAATTGTCCAATTACAGCTTCAGGTTATGAAGTTCCATCCTCCCAGTTTGCTCTCCTCAATTTGCTGCTGTTTGCACTTTTTGGGCCTGAAGCTGCAACAGTGTCCTTGGTTCTCGGGCTGGAAAAGGATTGTTTTGTCTGACTAAACTGAGAGGAGAACTTGCTAACACTTTATATGAAGTTCAGAGTCACACACTAATGCAGTACAGAATCTGAAAATATGAAAGCTAAACCTTAAGGCATCAGTAAGACTGTTCCAAAAAAGCTTAAGCTGGCCAAGGAGATGTTCCCTTGAGTGAGGAGGAAGAGTGGGATGCCTGGCTGACACCGAAAGGCTGGCATGTAATGAACTTGGCACAGCAGCAAGGAAGGAGTTGAGATTGTGATTTGAAGAAAATAAACAAATGTAAACAAAGAAATTTGACAGCTACTTCCAAGGTTGTCCCAATTAGTTAGACACAAGTAAAGGAAAAATATTGCATAGATAGATACCTTATTATTCTAAGAAACTGTTTTCATGTAGAGCAAGCAAGCAATGACCCCAGAAATTATGTCAAATGAAGGAATGTCACATAGAGTTCTTCTGGGCCCAACAAAACCAGCCATAAAACAAAGCTGTGTGTATGGCTTTGTTTGATTTGAGGAATGCAGAAAACTGTTGAAAAAGTTCTCTTGTCAGGGAAAACTTGATTCCCTTGATAACCAGGAACAGCAGGAACTTTAGCTCAAATTGCTTATTCTTTGAAACAGCAAGGAATTACATATCAATCCATGAAACCTGACTGTATCTGACAGCATCCACTGGGTGGTCTTTAGATTGGGTCCACAGTGGAAATGGCTGGTTGGTCCAGCCCCTTCATTCAGCATCTGGTGTGCAGAATTATCACAGTGCTAGGTGTGCATCACCTAGCACTGTGTGTGCAAGCTGGTTGTCACTAAAGAAGAATTTTATTTTTATAAATAAAAATTCTATTTTTAGAATGGAGTTTGATCTGATACTCTGCCCTCAAAGCTTGGTATTCACTGAATCACCTGTAGCCAGCAACACAAAATAGATTATTTTTCTACCTCATAGCAGCAAAAGTTGGGTGTCTTTATCTCTAGCTTTTGATTCACAGAGACAAAAGACATTGTGAATTTAATAAGGAAGATGATGAAATTAAAACAGCACTGCACCAGTGCTAGTTTTCCCTGGATGTCTTACTGCAATCTCTACCTCTTACACTTCTAACTTTTCAAACAAATTAAATCAGTTCTTCACTTTTGGATGCCAGTTGGATTTTGACAAGTAAAAGATGAAATTATGTCCTTATAGTGTGAATAACTCTAAAACTGTCTTGCTCCAAATATTATTTCTGTAACTGCAATTGTTTGAAGAACCTAATTTTCATTAGAAATAAGCAAATGTTTGTGTAAGAGCATCCTAGATTAATGCTCATTAATGCTGGAAGGCAGCTATGACTGCCTCATCTCAGATTCACATTGAGTCACTGCACCTTCTCCTGCTTTCAAAGTCAAAACCTCCCAGTCTAGATGTGAGATGTATTTAATCTTCAAACAGGCCTCAGAACAGCCTGTCTCTCTTCTGTCTTTATCAGCATGAGCTCTGTGACACCAGGCTCCTCGTCAACATTAACAGTGTCTCCTGAGTGAATCTCTAGGAAGCAAAATGAAGGCAACTGAAAATAAAATATGCCTACCTGGGTAGGTGGCAAGAACACAAAGTTTAGGGCACAGCACGCTTCTTTGTTGGTGTCATCACTTTGGATTAGACAGAAAAGAACAGAGGGAAGTAATTTTTCTGAAGAACATTGTGTAGAATCATGACAAGGCTATAAGACCTTTGGTCTGGGTCCTGACACTGAAGAACTCTTCTCTACTGCACATTTCTTACCTTTTTAGCCCTAAGTCAAAAAAGACCCACAAGGAATTTCATCATATCTCCTGCTAAGATTATCTTACAGAAGGTATGTTTTAACATAAAGGAGCATTTTCCTCCTAACCACTTTGAATGAAATTCATTTCAGATGTTTCTGAACATTTCCTCTAATCCTGACTGATGCATTTTCTCTGGAAAAAAAAAAAAAGGAAGAATATCTAAATATTTGAAAGTCAGTATGTTTCCCTATTGTTAATCAACTCAGAAACTTCTTATGGCTTTATTTTCTATTGTTTTCTAAAGTTAGCTCTACTTTCCAAACAAATTAATTAAGAAATATTTAAAGAGAAAAAATTGTTTTGTATTGAAGGAGAAAAATTGATTTTACACAATAGCAGTTTTAGAACTAAAGTCCCTTCAATTCTCTGCTTCTGCCAGGAAACCCACCTCCCATGCCACACAGAAATGTGTGAGGATGTCCTCCAGGTCCCAGGCTGGAGCATCCTCAGCCTCTCTATCCTTTTTCTTAGTTTTACCTCAAAACAATTCAGTTTTTTGCACTTCTGTGCCAGTCTCATTTGAAATAACTTTACAAATGTGAGATCCACAATAGATTGTCTCCTAGAACCTGCAGAAAGAGACAAAAGATTACCCAAAGAGACAATTACTGCAAAATTATCTGAAGAGACAAAAGATAAAAGTAGTTTCCAAGCACTAATGTCAGCATGCATTGGTACTGGAGAAAGACTAGGTTTTCTATAAAAATTCCTCCCTTTTATACTACGGAAATATGGAAATTTATCAAGAAAGTCCAAGTAAGGATGCGATTTTAGAAATCTTAATTTTGCCAGACCGAACTGCTTATCTGTTTCAAATCACAAACTTTTGCAATCAGGATAAGGAAATAAAATGACAATTTATTTTTGCATAGTTATTTTATAAATATGAGATTCAAAACTGGAAGAAATGTAGGACTCTGTCAGGAGGGATCCAGCAAAGCCTTCGAACTTTTGGGTTTAAAAACCTTTATGAAAAGTTAGATGATCATTCATTTCTTAAGCCTCAAAGACAGGGGTTTTTATTTAAGAAATAAAAAATGAAGCTAATCAGGGGTGAAAAACTCCATATATCTTTCCTGATGTCTTTCATTTTCTTCTGCTTATTATTCTCATACATATACATTCTTAGGTTTACATAAAATCTTGGAGATCTGCAATGCTGAGGTACAAATCATGGCTAGAAGTGAAATATTCTCCCTTCTAATCTACCTAATGAACCAACTTGCTAAGCTTCATCTTTGGAATGTAGGAGGAGAAAGAAGACACTTGCTGTCACTGTGGCTTAAAAATATTTTTAAATAAAACTTGTTTGGAACTCAGGTATGGGTTACCATTCAAAATGGCAGTGTGTAACTATTTGCTATGATCTATTTTTCTACAATAGAAAGACTAGAAATGTAATACTTTTAGATATAATATTGCTTGTGTAAAGAGGATATAGGTGCTCAATATTACCTAAAATTCTGTCTTTTGCCAAACTTTTTATTTTTTTTGAGTAAACTAGAATTTGGCTGTTCTATTTGGCCATAAGAAAAGTCAGTAATAATCCAACAAGCAAAATTCAGTGTTAGCATATGTAAAATCCTTTACACACAAAAAGTGCATAGAAGTATTATTACAAATTTTCTGAGCAAACACACATTTCATAGTTCCAGAATATTGCAAATGGTATTTGAAGTACAGCTATTAAATTAAACCTACCAGGTAGTGAGGCTGCTTTATCCAAGACTTTCTCACTCAGCTTTGTCCTGCTATTTTAAACCTCACATTAAAACATTAGCTGGCAATATGTAAGCTCTAAAATCTTTCTGGAAAAAGTCCTGTTTCTGTCAGAGAAATATTTTGATGGGCGGAATGGTATTTTAGTGATGGTCCTTGATAACGTCTCAAACTACATCTGAAAGTGATATATACAGCACCTCATTTCAGGTGTTTGTCTTGGTCCTCTTGATGAAACCACACAACTTCCCACAGGCAGGAGAGAAACATAACTGGGGGAAGGAGGCTGATTGGGTTGTCCTTAAGTTGTTCTTCTCTTTTCAGCATTTTAAGAGCTTGGTAGGCGTCTAATGTCACCAAGCACACACTTCTTCAATATTGTGCCTCCACCCAAGATCCTTTTCAACAAAAAAAACAATAATAAAAATAAGCACTGTTTAGTAGATTAATAATGTTAGAAGATACATGTGAAAAGTTATGATGGAATGCAAAATTTGACAGCAAAGTTTATCACTGTTGTCCTGAAATATTCTGTTTTTCAACATAAACATTACAGTTAGTCACATTGGAAGTATTTAGTGTGCATGTTCACATTTTTTTTTTTGTACTCTGTGTTGAGCACAGTTGTCATATTTTTGAAAGGACTGAATGGTGAGGAAAGGGACAAGAGGAGAAAAAATGTGGTGGCTGCTAAAAAGCTACATAATGCCAAGGGAAAAGAGAACAAGTTCACGAAAAGTGGAAGACCACAATGAATTATTAATTATACACTTACTTACAGCCATCCCTGGGTCAGACAGTCCCTGAGCAGCAAGATGGAGACTGGGAGACCATTCTGGGACATATCACTGTGTCCCTGCTCTTTTTTTGCTCTGGTCCCTAGGCAGCCTACATGGGTCATTCTCCAAGACAGGATGCAGGACTCCCTGGATTCATACAACAGATATCAATATTACAACTTAAAATCACCCTCATTTATGGCCAGTTTTATTTCATATATATATATAGTTAGGCTTTTACAGGGTGTTAGCCTTTGACCACTGATAAGGTACATCTTGTTCATCTTATGTGCAGCTTTATTCCCTTGAAACCTGCTTCAGGAAAGAACAGGAAGGCAAAACCTGCCAGACTGCAAGCTTTAAGTAATTTAAAGAGCAAAGCCTTATCGCTCCAACAAAGTTCTCAGGCAGAAGAAGAAAACAGAAAACATGATCAATGCCACAAAGCAGAGTTTTCTCCCTTATCTGGAAGGAGCAATAAAAAAAATACTTCCTGATAGAACTGCTGGTATAATTCTATGGATAGTTTTCTTTAAAATAATGAAAATTAAATAATTTTTAGACAACAGAGATTTGAAAAATAATCCGCACAGATGATGTTCATGTACCCATGAAGTATCACTGCTAATTTTAAACATTGATATATAAACATTTGATTTTCTCATTCTAATACCTTGTTTAATGTGTCAGCAGTACCCTACACAATCATTCCTAGTAAAAGTGAGTTCCAAAGTTATGCCTAGCTCAGTAGCCTGGAGAAGCACTCAGGGACAGAGTACTCAAATTCTCTGGATTCTCTGGCAGCTTCTCGTTTGCTATGTTTTATGGATTTTCTGAGTCAGAATAAATATCAAATATTAACAATGAATCTCTATTAATGCCTTTGTGCTTAAATTAGTTATATTTAATAGCTCTTGCTTGCTTTGTATCTCATCAGTGTTTGTGATCATTTTAGAACCAGTCTAATGCCACCACATCCTATGGAAATGTGATTCACTCTTTATTTACCCGTCATGTGGATAAACATCTACTTTGTTCCAGTTAACAATCATTCCCTCTTTTTTTTTTATGAGACATTCTTCATTTCCTTTCTTGCAATCTTGATTTTACAGTCTTATGTCATATTCCCCCTTCAGTGCTCTCTCTTTTATTCTGAAGAGTCCTTGCCTATAAAATTATTCTTCATACAGAAACCATTCCATAACTCCTTTGATTTCCCTTCTATCTTTTCTAGTTCTACTATTCCATTTTTAGATAAATTATCTTGACAGCAAAAGATAATCTTATGGATAAAGCATTAGAGTGTGGTCCTAGAAGAAGAAATTATATTTCTGCTTGTGTCACAGATCTTATGCATTATTCAGTGTTCATGTCTGCTTAATTTTGATTAACCATTCACTGCTAAGTGAAAATATTCTTCAGCAACACAGAACATTTCTGCTTCCATCATGTAGAATATAACCACTACAGGATATTCTGATATGAAATTATTACTTAAATGACAGTATGGCATGAGTTTAGTTTGGGTATTTTTTTAAACTGATTGAGAAACTCAGGTATTTGGAACAGACCCCTAAAGAATCTCACAGACCATACAGTACCTTCAGAAGGAGCTCTAATTCAGTGTCTGTGCCTCTCTCCTATTTTGAATAGCAGCTTTTTAGAAGTTGTTTCCAAATCATAAACTACTCCTAACCTTGAGTAAACTTGTGATAAAAGTCCAACATTCTGGATGGTTATGTAAGTTAAAGCAGACCCATCTCCCATTTAGGTCATATACAACTGCATATTAAAAAGGTGTAAAAACCAGATGAGCAAACAAACAGTTCTCAATTTCCACACTGCAGGTGAGTTGCTTTCATAAATGAGAACTCACTGATTTCTCCTAATAGAAAAGCATTATTCATTTTAGGCTCTAAAAATGGGTAATGCAGAGAAATCTACAGAGAACATCGGATTTTTCTTTTGTGAAATGTGTGGCAATTTCTCCAGTGCTTTCCAATGATATCTGAATTCTATCATCCAAATGGCATCAGTTGCATCACCTTTAATAGCAAACCTGCATTCATAAACAATATGAGGCTTTCTAGATTTATTTTCACTAAGAGAAAGAAGCTTCAGCAAAATCTGTGGCAAGATGCCAGAAAGGCAAACAAGGAGGATGTCAAACTAAATGAAAGAGCAGTTGGACTCCAAGCCTCCAATTAAAACATTACTTTCTAATCAGTGGATAATATCTCAGAATCTTTGTGCCTTGACACAGAGCCTTAGGCATCTCAGCTGGAGTCCAACAAGCCCTAAGGCTTTACCTACTTAATTTATGTACAAAAAAGAGACTCAGAAAAATCCTCTGTAGGAGTCAGGAACTTTTATGGGGGATTTGATATGTTTTTCAATGCACAGTACTTGGTGTAGTTAGTCCAGACAGAGAAACACTGTAAAGCTTATTTCTCTCTCTTCTTAAGGCATTTATAAATGTGGACATTCAAATATGCTGTGGCATAATATCAGAACATGTCTTAGGTATTGAACAGCTGTTTATTTAATTGGGAAATGTCTCCAAATAACTAAAAAAAATATTATTAAAAATTCCATTATATAGATAAGATGGGATTATATTCAGTTGGTTTCTCTGTGAATATACTAATTTTGGTTTGTTCCACTGAATGCACAGAAATTGTTTTCAGGACTCCATGTGCAAAGCAGTGCCATAAGCCAGAGGTCCCACTGTTGGGTTTGGTCCATTATTTACAGAGGACAAGACAACAAAACAAGAATTCCTTTTTCCCTAAGTGCTTTCCTGAGTCACTGCCAGAAAGACAGGACTGCCTTTCCCAGGTTTCAGTGTAATAATCCAGGTACTCCTTTCTGGGAGGAGGAAAGGCTTCCCCCAGCACAATCAACAAGTCAGCTCTATTCATGGCAGCAACTGTTAAAGCATCAAGAGCTGTCAGTATTTTGGGCATCAGATTACACAGACAAGAAACGAAAGCAAAACTGGACAGTAACATCTTCCAAGGATGACTGCTCTCCTCACAAACCCACTCCAATCTCACAGCAGAGTGCCATAGTTTAACCATTCTAGTTTCCTTTCTTGCATTTAATTTGATTTTCCACTTAGGGAATGACTGCACTTAATTGATCCATGTAAGCCCATCTCAGTGGAAGAAGTGAAGTCTACAAAATTCATCAGGGAAAAGCTGATCTAAATTATTAGATACAAGCATCTCCCAAACATGGTCCAGTAAATTTTTATTTCATTTTAAAATGAAAGATACTGAAGCAAGGACTGTTTGAGGGAAGACATAAATAAATAACATACTGTGGATTATTTGCTGAGGAAGTATTGAAAAGAGAATAAAAAAAAAAAAGTGTTTGGGTATAGTTCTAGATGAGATAAAAGTTTGTGATGTAACATGCATTACTAATGGTCTGCACTAGGAGAAAGATATTGGTAACCCTTCATTTTATATAATGAAATAAAAGCTATTCTGTAAATCAACAACTATGGCCATAAATCAAATATTTTCCATTACTTACTCTAAAATTACTCAGGCAGTGAATCGTACAAGATAACTTCATTTTTGAGGATTCAAACACTGTTTATATTTTCAGGTACATTATTAACAGCCCCACAATTATCAGTAACAGTCATATTTGTTCCTACACCAAATTTTTTCAGTCTTTTGCTTTTGAACAAAAATGTGTTTAGGCATACAAGAGGTACTTTTTATTAGGTATTTTCCTAAAAGTATTTATGGTCTATATATATGAGAAATAATGTTTAAGCAATTCCATCATATTCTGAAATCTGCTTTAAAATAATCATATTTAAATTGAACTTCATTTTTCTCCACGCTATTGCTCTACATGTCCAGATATCAGGAGTGTTGGATTTTTTTCTTCTTGGAAAAAAAAAAAAGGTTGTGTATATCATTCTTTGACTAAGACTGCAGAGGTCAGTGAAAACACAGAGGTTTTCAGCCATCTGAACTTTTGTCTTGCAAGATTTTGCACAAAGAACTGTGCATCAAATCTTCCAACAGCACCTTTCAACACAAAACTTAGTCAAAATCTCTTTGTTTCACCATGGTTGCATTTCTACTGAACAGTACCAGTGGAGCTGCTTGGACTTTCTCCAGATCAAATTCACAGATAACATGAACCCTCTTTAAAGGCCTTCAAGAATGCAAAGATCATGTGATGAAAATCCAAAATGGAAAAATCTCTTGCCCTTACTTGTGTTGCACAGGATTTCTTTCTTCACTATTTGCCAAACAGTGATAACCAGACAAGCTCATCTGCCTTTCCTCAAATCTTTGAGTCCTTACAGCCTACAAAATACAACTTGCTTTGCAGTAAACAGAAGACTCTGGGATTAGTTGCTGTCAGAATCTACTTTATGGGGTATCTTCAAATAAACTGAGCTACCATCTCAACTCTTTTACACATCTTCTAAATAATTTCTAGGCACTTTTTCCATGAAACCATAGGGTTGGCTCATAAAACAAAATTCTAGTTCAGGTGTCCATCTGGATGGTGCAGCTGGAAATTGTCTTTCCTTCCTGCAGCTGAATCTCAGCATTATCTGTCAGGGTCCAACATTTAGGTTTTCTAAAGCCTCCTCCCAGATCATCTTCTGTTCTCACCTGCTACTAATTATCCATTATTATACATTGTCCATATCAACAACAATATTATTTTTGAAACCACCAATAATATTAAGACAATAAGTCTAAAGATGCAACATCTCTATAGATCACTTTGGTTCAGTACTTACCAGATGAAAGTCAGGCTTCCTCCTTTCCCCTTCTTTGTATAAAGATGTTAAAATAAATAGATATACATTTTAACTTTTACAATAACAACAGACAAGGATAATGTCATGAATGTGTCTTGTCTCTGCAGTTTCCAGGTAAATTATTTACTTATTCAGACTGTTGCATATTTTTGTTTATACATTTAAATATTAATTTGACATCTCTTATTTTAGCTTCCCAGTTTGGAGCTCTTCACAAAGTGCAAGCACTTGGTGCCTTTAAGTGGCTCAGCCTCTGATTCAATATTTGTGTGTGGCCAGCTCTGTGGAAACAAGGTATTGCAATGTTTCACGTTCATCTGTAGAACTTTTTTTTTTTTTCTGTGACACTGTTGGTCCTTTCTAGGTACTTCCAAGAAATTTAATCGTCTTTTGTTTTTACAGTGCACAGGACCAAAATATCTATGGAAAGTATAATAATAATAATAATAATAATAATAATAATAATAATAATAATAATAATAATAATAATAATAATAATAAGTTGGCTGTTATAGTTATTTTTCACCATGAAAGATACATTGCCTGAAAGTACATTTCTAACTAGGAAGCCTGTGTGAATAAATTAATAGTCTGCGATTCCCCGTTTAAAGCGTGCTGACAGTTATGTATTGTGTATGAAAATGCATCTATATATCAAGCACTTATATCTCTTTTTAGGTTCCACAGATTACCAGATTTAATCACCCCTAATCCAGCCTGCATTTATTGTATTCAGGATACTATAAACGTGCTATCATTGGCACAGAAATCTGGTTTTGGCAACAAGAACTGTGCTCACATTGAGAGATCAAAACACGGGGCGCTGACTCTTCAAATCTGTCCCTCCTTACAACATCACCTGTTAGACTAGATATTACCATAACATAAAATACACTAGATGTCTTCCTTTAGGAAAGCCCATATGGCTTTGTTTCTACTGTTCTTCTCATGGGCAAAAGCCCCAAAAATTGAATTTGGTTTTAGTGTTACACGATCATGCACAGCAAGCTGCAAGCTGCACTTCAGTAACTTTGGCTGTGTAACAAAAGGTCACCCAAATTTCACTGATGAATTGGTAATAGATGCATTGATGATAAATTCTAATTTCTATCCCAAAATCCAGTTTATAAACTATCCCAAAAAACAATTTGCTGTTTGAAATATTTAAGCATCAAATCTAATGAGTGGTCTCCTAATTTTTAACACACTTCCAGAAAACTAGATTAAAGCATACTAGAAAACCTTGCAGGAACTGGTGAAAATATGATAATCAATAAAAGAAATATTAAAAAATCTAATCAAATAATCTTCTAAAAATATTCCCCTTATGTCATTAACCTTGTCAATTATTCCTTTAAAATAAATCCCTGTTTAAAAATAATAAAAAGAAGGAAATGTACAAGTACGTACTTCTGAAGTGACTTCCTAAATTGATTAATTTTTAAAATATTTTACTCTGATTAATGAGTACAAGACAGTGGAAATATGTGAAATATGTTAACTGAAGATACAAATACACTCCACATTTTTATAATGCCATTTTTCAAGCAGTGTTTTTTGAGTATTATTTTCATTTAAAAACCCAATACCATGCATGGAATCTGGCGATTCAAGGATCGTTTCTTAAAATCCTTATGGCAAGACTTTTAATTACTGCTGTTATGAAAATAAAGTAATAGGTGAATTTATAGCTCTGATGTACATCACCTCACTAATATGTGTAGATCTTGAACCTACAGAGGTGGATCCCTCTATCTGTACTCTAGGAGAGATAAAATTTATTCAAAGATTCCACAGGGGCATCAAAAGAGCACAAAATTCCTTCGTCCACAGCTCACTACAGCACCAGGGTATTAACATATTAGTTATTAATTGTTAGGTTTTCGTTATTAGTTGTTAGTTATTAGTTATTAGTATATCTCCACATTTCTAGAATATGATCAGTGTGTGAGAGAATGACAGATTCCAAGAACCACATCAAAAGATGCAACAAGAAGCCAGTGTTTGCAGTTAAAAAGGTAGAGGTGACTCCGTTTCCAGCAGTTTACTTTAAATGTCTAAACACTGTTCTGACTCTGGAAAATATTTAATATTTAAAAATTTAAAAGAAACCCCAAAACCCTGACTGTTGATATTATTTTTTTTTCTCTTGATGTGGTTGTTCCCAAAGTGATATATCAGGACTATGCCTACAATTTGTACTCCACAAAACCTACAAATAAAGTATCCTCGCTGGTGACACAGATGACAAAAATAAGTCTATATTTAAGTTGATGGGAGATCTGTATATGTGAAAGCTACAAGATATAGGTGCTAGTAATTAACATCTTTAAATCTAAATTCCTTTTCCATGTCTTTGTAAGGAATTCAAAGTCATCTGGAAGGTATTGGGTATGTAAATTCCAAGGGCTGCCCAAATCCATTAGCTGAAGCTGAAACTTGAGATAAAAAAAGAAATACAAGATTTTTCTGAGAGAGAAAAGCAGTTTGTGTTTCAGCCTGAAATGATCCTGATATCTGATACAATGGAAAAGCTGAAGAAGAGATTAGCCATTTGAAAAATGACCATTTCAGAGCTTTCATTGATTTCTTAAAGGTCTATTCACTAAAAATACATTTAAAGCAGAAATGGCCAAGATCCTACTGGTAGGTCATTACTTGCATTCATGCTGCTTGTAGTCTGCTGCCTCAAAACAGTAAAAAAATATTGCTGCCCTATGAGTGAGTTAGTATTTGCTATAATTGTGGGATGGGACATGCAGACACATGCAACAGGATTTAGTACAGCTGTTTGTATAAAACTAAAATTGTGTTTCACTCTACAATCACTTTAATATCACTAAGGATGCCTGGTGGATAGTAGCACAGATCTTCATTCTACAGAGAGATAAAGCCTTTTGGAAGGAAAAATGCACCCAAAGGTCCAGAAGTTAGGGCTACATGGTCCTAGCCAATGCTGGATTCAGCGGTCTGGGAAAGCAAATGTAGTAAAGAGGAGATAACAATTTATTTGCAGCAAATTACTGACTTCTGATATATTTGGATTGCTACCTTATTGTATCAGTATCAGGTTATTATTTTCTATTTGTCTGCTATGCAGAACACCTGATATTTTGAAGAGAGATGAGGTCTTCTAACACAAGAAATAGAAAGTAAGGTGACAGTCTTTTAGAATTAAAAATAAATCTGGGATGAAGAAAGAAACAAAATATGCAATGCGTGGAAAATTACAAATAAACAAGTAGCAGCTGTCAAGAGCAGCTAAGAATAAAAAAATCTCGAATTTTTTTTCTTTTAAACAAGTTAAAAAGTTTAGGGATAAAATGGAAAAAAAAACCCAAAACCATGAAACCAAACAGTGGGATAAGATTCATCTGCTTAAACAAAATATTCATTACCATGCAGGCAATCCAAACAGCCTTACAAGGCTGCCAGATTTGACTTTTGATCCAAGTGAGCCCTGCTGTCCTCTGTCTGGGAGCTGGAGGCCAGGCAGGATATATTATGTGGCTGAAAACAGATAAACCAGACTGAATTTCTCAAATTTTTGTGCTGTTTGCAAACATGCCAGGTGATGCTGGCCCTCTGTTCAGCATGGTGAGGTCACACTTGGACACTCTGTGTCCATGGCTGGGCTCACCAGCAGGAGAGAGAGATGGACAAACTGGAGAGAGTCCAGGGGAGGGTCACAAAAAAAGGCAAGGGATTGAAGCATCTCTCCTGTGAGGAAAAGCTGAGTGTGGGACAGAGAAATCTCAAGGAAAATCTCATTTGCTGCACTTCTTGTACTGTCCAAATGCCATCTTGCAAAGACTTTTGCTGTAAGCAATGAATGTAATGCATTATCCCTGAAATTACTGCTCAGCCTGTGAGAACGATTAATGTTTCTGTGAGATTACAAGGTAGTTAATTAATCTGAGTTAAAGTTAATTAAAATTTCACTCCCATAAGAAAAGTGTTGGTCCATTTAGCATATGTCGGTCTTTCTTCAGCTAATGACCTCAAAAAAGAAAATATATTATGTGTTCTAGAAGTTTATTTGTGGAATTCTTGTATATAATCCTCTGCTCAAGAAGAAGAAAAGTGAAGTTTAGTATCTCTTATTATATATTAGTTATTTTTGCTTAACTACAGCAAAACTAAATACTGGTAGGTAATTGTGACATCAGAGCTAACGAGTCAATCAAATTTGTATGCAGAATTTCTGGTGCTTCGTAATATATCCAGAGTCTGAGGGAGACTGAGTAAAGGCAGTAGAAATGGGATGTGTGGAATTTAAAAATCACTTGGCCACATACTATCTGCTCACAATTCCTGAAAAGCTCCCTCTCACATCCATTACCTCTGCTGGGGAAGCAGCACCATAAAGAAAAAAGTGTAATAATGCACATCCATAGAGCTTATAGAAGTTGTGACTTGCAGACTGAGCTCCCCCTTTTGCCCTCATCAGCATGCTGATGTCAGAAATATTTCAAAGTTAGGGTCTTATGGATCATCAGCATGCTTTGACCACTTAGAGGCAAAACAGTCATAAAACCCAGCTCAGCTGGCTGGCATGCTCTACTTCTTTTAGCCTGTTGGTGAATCTGCTCTTAAAGTGGAAATAAATTGTGATTTAAGATACTAGGAAAAATCAGAACTGATACAGAAATATCTTATTTTTCCTGTGCGTTATTAGTATTTCAGTTCTGAAATAATTTGAAAAGAGTAAAACTAATAGGAGTAAACATTCTCCTTATACTATTTAGGATAGGAAGGAGTTCTTAAAGCACAAAAACATCACAAGGATGTGAAAATTCCCCCAGAATAATTGTTATAAATTAAAAACAAAATCTAAGCTTCACACAAAACAATGTTAGGCCACATGTGTAGTCCTAACATGAAAAAAAAAATATTTTGAGGAAATTTGAAGATGGCAACAAATAAAATTATTTGTAGAACATTTTAGAAAAAAATTGAATAACTGGGAGATGCCATTTGTCTTGCATCATAATATTATGGTAAAACTTCAGGAATGCAAAACTATTTTTGCAAATATTTATGTACATAGAACACAGACTTATAAATATTATTTCTGAGAAATCTATGAATCTATGAAACATATTCTGGCATTTCCAATAAAGCCTTCAATATCCTTTCTTGTTTTATCTTAAGTCACCTTTATATTTTCTTATTCCATCAGTTTACTTAAAGTATTTGAATACACTGAAGGAAAAACTGTGATTTGATTTGCACTATAAGATGTGGAAATTTTAAGGTGGTTTTTTAGTTTGCTTTTTTGGTCAAGTTTTGGTTTCAGTTTACAGGACAGGAATCTGTAGAGAAACTTGTCAGGAATAAATGGTTATTTTATGTATATATTTTACTTGTTGTTTTTTGCAGAGTAAACTATTTTTATTTGAAATATAGAAGCCAAAATTCACTAATTTCAATGTGTAGCAGTTTGACAATGACTGGATGCCAGGCACCCACCAAGGCCTCTGCATTACTCCCCTCCACAGCTGCACAGAGGAGACAAAATTTAACAAAGGGTTCATGAGTTGAAATAAGGGCAGAGAGAGAGCTTTTACCAAATGCCATCATGAACAAAGCAGGCCCGACCAGAGACAGTAACTGAATTCAATACTAACAAAATCAGAGCAAGATAATGAGAAGTAAAACAAGACCTTAAAAACACATTCCTCCTACCCCTCCCTCCTTCCCAGCTCTACCTCCACCCCCAGTGGTGCAGGGAGACAGGGAATGGGGGTTATGGTCTGTTCATCACCCACTGTTTCTACCTTTGCTCAGTGATAGGATTTGTTCTCCTGATGTACTATGGGTTCTCTTCCTTAGGGACAGTTCTCCATTAACTTCTTCAATGTGAGTCCATCCCATGGACAACACTCTCCCCAACCTTCCAAGGGGTCAGTCCTTCAGGCACAGCCTGTTCCAGCCTGGGCTCCCTACAGGGTTACAGGTCCTACCACCAAATCTGCTCCAGTGTGGGCTNCTGCCCCTCCTTCTGCACTGACCTTGGTGTCTGCAGGGCTCTTCCTCTGTTCCTCCCACACATTCTCACCCTGCTCTTCTCTGGCCACAATTACATCCGCACAATACATTTTGTTTCCTATTTAAATCTGTTATCCCAAGGCCATGACTATCATTCCTGCTGAGCTCAGCCTTGGCCAGCTGTCCATCTTGGCTCTGTTGGACATGGTAGAAGTTTTTGGCAGCTTCTTACAGCAGCCACCCCTGTAACCCCCCTGCCACCCAAACCGGGCAAACTCAGTACACAAAGACATTTGTGTAACTTAGGGGGGGAGTGGTGACACCCACCAAAATCCAGGCCTGTAATTTCCTCAAGTGCTTTTTAATGAGTTCTAGTATTGTGCTGTGTTGGGTCTAGACATTAAAATGTTAAAATTATTTGTAATTTTTGCTATTAAAAAAGGAGTGGTAATTAACTTAATTAATATAATTTAAAATTATAACATAAGAACAATCCCAGATAATGATTATCCTTCATGAGAATGCAAAAACCACCATGACATTTGAAATTTTTAGCTAAAGTAGTCTTAGGAAGAAATGGGTAACCATAGCCAATTAGGGTTATTTACTGCAGACAAACACAACAGAAATTGCTTAAAGTGTGCTCCTAGTTTCTCCAGTCCCTGGCCCTGGCATCCTGCAATCCTGCCACCTCCAGGGCATCCTGCAATCCTGCCACCTCCAGGGCATCCTGCCTGCCTTGGTGAAGGGACCACACTGTCCCAACAACCCCAGAGCAACCCTTATGAACTGGAGTTTAGTAGAAGTGTTAAATGAAGACTCCATTGTGATCTAATTTTAAGGGATTCTAAAGCAATGTATTTTTTTTTTTTTAAGACAAAACATTACACAGAAGCTAATTACTATTGTTGATAATGATCTCTTACACACTGCAGCTGAGTGTTGGTAATCCAAACTGAATTCCAAGGCTATAGGAGGAAACATAAACTAGTTAGGAAGGTTCAGTGTAAGCATCAGTTCAAGGTCTAAAGTGTTTACAACTTGAAACAAGCTTAGCTAATTGCTAATCAATGGGCTGCATTCTGAGAGACATGTTTTTAACCAGGGCATAGAGAATAGTAAACCTGAGGGTGAAAAGGTGAAAAAGAGGAGTTAAAATATATAGCCTAAAATTATAAACCAGGTTTAATAAGCACAAACATTTACGGAAAAAGATCTTTCTCTTCAACAGAGAGAAATATTTTCCTGAACACATCACCACAAAATGAATCTTTATCCTTCCCTGATAACAAAGCAGAAAAAAAATTTAAAATTGTGATCCAAATTTAAGCTATACAAACTCAACCTCTAAAAAAATGAGTTATTTTCTACTTGATCTCTTTAGTAATATGCTTGCAAATACATAACAATAACTTAATTACACTCAAGCTTCTTGAATGAGAGGTTTTGAAACAGCTCACAAAATGCATATGAAGCTACAACAGTACAACTTATTATGGTTTATACAGCAAAATTTGGTCTTTTGATCTTCTGATGGATGAAGTAGATCTAGCTAAAGGAAAGAATCAGAAGATAGGTATTTGAAATGAAACAGGCAAGGTGAATTTGCATATTAACTTGAGAATACAGATGGAAATGAAGGTGTATTTAATCAGCCACTTTACATTAACATTATTGATTACCTAAAGGCTTCTGGTTGTCACAGGAAATGTCAGATGCTCTAATTAGATTATGGTACAACTTGTATATGAACTAATTTCACAGGGGACTGCATATAGAACAAATGCAGTCTTCACTTTACACACTTTTTTTTTTTCTTTTTTTCCCCTCAACAGATCTTTTACATCTGCTGGGCAATGACAGCATGAAATACAGTTTCTGAATGCAGATTTGTTTTGGGATGTCCAACAACTTTAAGTATGCAGACAGTGTGATTCCTATCCCTGGTTTACCAATGGGTCTATAAAGCCTTTCAGAAAGATTAATTACAGCTCACATCAATTTTGGCCTCTAGATGTCATGTAAAGTACATAACACCAAAGAGGAAGTATAGGAATTTCGATTATATCCATCAGAGAAAAAGAGAGAATCACAGAAAGGTAATGGAATTTTAAAAAGGGTTGGTTTACTGTTTGCATCTTTTCAGATAACTAAAGTTCTTAAAATTAAGTGATAAGTAGGAAGAAGGAAGAAATAAGTTCAAAGAAAAACATGTTACTGATTGAAGAACTACTTCTATAAATCAGAACTACTTTTATAATCTAAGATTTGAGAAAGTAATAAACAGCGTTCAAGAACTCACAGATGTCATACCAATGTTATTCAAGGTTAAAACTGGTACAGAAAATAAAATATCTGTCAAAGATGCAATAGAAATATAGTTATATAACTGACTTTTGCATGAAGCTCTACCTGCAGTTCCAAGCTTTCCTCCAAATCCTTCCAATAACACCCATAAAACAATTTTACACATAAAACAATTCCCCAAATATTTTAGTTGCAGTTTTAAAATGCACAATGCAAAGACCATAAAACCACTTTACTCCATGACAGCATTTATCCAAGGATCTTAAAATGCATTAGTCATGCAAGTACCATATAAAGTAAATAATTAGAGTTATATTCATTTTCGCAGGTCAGCGAGCAGGAAAAAGCTATTGAAATGCAGGTCCAAACTCTAATTCCAAATTGATAGCAAGGCCAGGAAAGGAAACTCAAAATCTTTTTCCCACTGAATTAAACATTCATTATCAAACATAAAATATGTGACAGGAAATCAATTTAGATTCTATAAGGGATCCTGCATGTAGGGTTTCTGAGAGATGATGTTTTTCTATGAGTGTGTAGTAACATACTCTGGAGAGCTGCAGGTGCCTCCAGACCCAGTTGTCAACATCACACACCTTCTCATCTTTGTGGGCACTGTGCTTCCCAACAACACCAAACACCACATTGACCTGAGCCCCAGACAAAGTCTGCTCATCCCAAAGAGTGAGTCCTGCACAGAACATGCAGCACAAGCCAACAGGGGAAAGCTGACCTGACCTTATCCTCAAGGCCAAAATCCTGATTTTTGTAAGCTGTGCAAAGCTAGGGCTTCTCCACTCTTTGGCTTTATCAGCCCTTTATCTCCTAAATGTCCAGCAGCTTGTGCCTTTTCCTGTCTTACACGCTTCTCCTAAGGTTATCACCAGGACTATCAACCTGCCAAAATTTTATCTCCCAGCTTCTATTCCCAGTGACTGAAAATCACTTCCAAGCACAGAGTAGTTCAAGATCCAACTTGTGCCAGTTGTTTTCCTCCTGGTAAAGCTTATTTCAAAATGACACTGCAAGTTACTATGAAATGATTCTTAGAGTGTAATAGTTCTTTCATACAACTCTTAAGTGTCCATTTCTCAATTTCTCTCTCCTCCCAGTAAAACATTTTTTTTCTTTTAAGAGAATAAATGCATTAATCAAAAACAGCTGCAGCAGACTGACCACACTGATCACACTTAACAGATCTAATCCTTTAAGTATGCCTTTTCCAGGACTTGAGGAATAATGAGATTATACTCCACTTACAAACTAATACATTCTGCTTGAAATTTCCAAGTGCCTCAAAAGCATAAATACACTCAGCTTTGATACACAACATCAAGTATTTTTAATCAGTCTTTAGTATTTTTTACACATTTGTAGCTTCATTTTATTTCTGTTAATAGTAAAAAGTGGAATAGAAGCATTTCAAGACAAGGCAGTTTTTGCCTAATGCTGCAATTCACAAAATTGGACCCTGATCTTCACCTTGCCTTTTGCCATGCTATTTTCTGAGTCTGATGAATGTTAAATGTTAAGTAAAAACCACCTCTAAGAAAATTACCTCCAGGCTCAGCTTCTTGCAGTTGCACCCCAACCAGGTCAGCCACTTTCCATCACTTTGTGCACACTCCCTGTAGGTGACATGAGTCCAGTTCCAAGTTTTTCTTTTACCATGAAAAAAAAAAAAA
>VZRH01004535.1:1347797-1369857 GCA_013397555.1 Urocynchramus pylzowi
GGGACATGAGTCAAGTTCCAATTTTTTTTTTTACCAAAAAAAAAAAAAAAAAAAAAAGTAGATGATTTTGTTCTCAAGCAAATGACTTCTGCACCATAACAGAAATCTCATTTTTCAATTTCTTTTCTTTTCAATACAACCAGGGTACAGTAAGTGGTTGCATCAGCCCATTAAACAATAATACGAACTAGAGTCTAACAAAAAGCAAAATGAAATTCAATATGACAATATGGCAACAATTTTGCAAAAGTGTGGGCTAAATGTTAGCAGCTTGAGGTCTTTTGTGGTCAAAATAATCTTCTCAGATTGGCAGGTTCTATGCTGGGGATTCCCAGATTTCTGCTAATGATGTGCTTTGGCACATCAGGTCTTTGTAGGCTGAGTTCACAAACTCCCCAATACCAGTTTATGATAGCAACAGATTCCCCACAAACAGAAAAGGTATGGGGGGAAAATGGAAGGAATAAGAAGGAAATAATTTTTAAAGTGTGCTTTTTCTCCTGTAAAAGATTCTAAACTTGAAAAGGAAATAGTTTCTAGAAAATTAAACAGTAAAATACAAATGAATTTTTAAAACACCAGTTAATATTTTGTGCCTTGAAATTAATTAAATTAAAATATATCTCAGGCATACAAAGTGCCTTTTACTCAATTTAATCACTGGTTAATTTGATCCTTCATTTAATTTGATCAAAAACCCAGGAATCAAATCAGCTGTATTAAAAATAGCAAAACTTTCACTCCTTATTTTGATTAATTTCGATAGCCCTGGGCAAGTAATATCATATAATTCAATCACTGGTTATAGTACATTGCCATTTTAATTAATTATGAAAATGAAAAAAATTGAGGGCGAACAGAGATAAGGGCCCAAGGAAGAGAATGTATTTATAACAAAACTACAATTACAACTCAATGTTGTGTTATTAAGACATTGCTACTAAAATTCACCATTTGTCATTGCAGCCCTCTTGCTTACTGCTCAAGCCCAATGCAGAACTTCACATAGGACTGTACTGTAAGCAAAGGAAGATCAAAATTCAATAAAAAGAAGTGCCATCTCTTGAGATTTTCTTCCACAAGAAGAGAAGCCACTGATACAATGATATGCTGCATTTTAGCCTTCTGAGAAATTTCAGTCCTGCCTTGAGGCAAATCTCCTCAGACAGGCTGTTGTTGCTGGTTTCCCACCTCATCAGGGAAAATTTGGTATCAGAACTGGCTCAGGAATGAAATGAAATTATTTAAACAAAGCTGAGGAGAGAAGAGGGGGAAGTATCAAGCAGGTCTTTTCATCACTTCCCATCCCTCTTGCTCAATTCTCCTTTTCTTTTCACTATCCCCAGTGTGTAGGTGGAGAAGAAAAAGAAGTCATGTTGGTGACTCAGGAGATAAGGGCAGAATCCCTGAAGATGTGCTGAGGCTGGGAGCACTCAGAATAATGCAAAAGACTGGTGCTACAGTTAACTGCTGGTCAAGCAGACTAATATTATGTAGATAAGTGATTCTGTAACTTCTCTCCATAAATATGGCAGGAATACCAAAATGAGTGAGGCACATAAATAATTCCAGATCCAGGGAACCAAGAAAAATGAGAATAATAACCACTACCACCACTAGAATGTAGAATAAAACCAAAGCAATTGTTAAAAAATAAATGTGAGGTGGTCTCAGATTTTTGTTTTCACATTTTTCCTTTTTTTTTGTTTTTTTTTTTTGTTTGTTTTGTTTTGTTTTGTTTTGTTTTGTTTTGTTTGGGTTTTGGTTTTTGGTTTTTGTTTCTCTAGGATTAATAACATTGAGTCACCAGTCAATGAACATGAACCCATTTGTTCAAAACTAGTGGAAATCTGAGAAGAAATTTATCACCTCCCTGTTACGCACCAAGTAAAATTTTTAGAGTTTAACATTTTGCAAATTAACATCTGTTGAGAGCTGACCTTGATGGGGAAGTATTCCCAACACCCAACTGCTCCCAGATTTACTTGGTACATGTGATACTAAAAAAAATGAAAATGTCCTGAGTTTATTAAGGCTCTGATCAGTGCAAACATACAAAGTCTTTTGAAATGACTCATTAAAACATTGAAATATGTTTCCCTCCCATCATACACAACTTTTTGATTCATAAGCCCATTTTCTTCAAAAAACTGATGAGAATGTGTAATGATAGTAAACATTTCTTAGGTATAACAAGACCCAGAGCAACAGAAAATAATGCAGTTCCCATTGTTTGTCTTCCCCAAGAGAAGGAAATATTTTGGAAGCATCTTTTCAGACTCAATAAATCAATCTAAAGCTGTGACATTTCATAGCTATTTTTTCTTTTTATTTAATTAAATTCTGAATTTTTATTCTGTTGCTCAGTTCATATTTAAATGCAACAAAATTCTGAATTATTGGGCTATCCCTCAGAATTCTGAACCATTTAAAACCCTGGCCTGGCAGCAGTATAGGTAGTCTGGTACCTGATTCTGTGCTGCTGCATCATGTTCATTTTGAGAGTAATTGAAAAAAAACCAAAAGTCACATTGAATACATCTATTTAACTTTTAATTACTTTCATTTGAGTTACCACAGTCATGACATGGTATCTTTTCTTGTTTAGCTCCCCCAGATACTCCATGTCCAACCACAGAAAGCTGCTGCTTGTTGAGATTGTTCTCTTTCCCACACACACTTTATGTTTAAGACCATTCTTTTCAGCACAAACAATATTCTGAAGACCTGAGTGTGATGGGTTTTATGTTGTTGATGTTTCTCATAACCTAAACAGGCTGCAAGTGTTACTCATTGCTGGAACATTCCCACAAAGGAAACAATCACTCTCAGTGCCCTTAGAAATTACTTCTGTGCATTCAGGCATTTTCAGTGAAAAGCTTTGATAGTGAAGGGCAGAGGGTGAAATTCTCTTGAGAATTCAAACATCCAATTGGATCCATTCTGAGTTGTCCAACTTTACCTGTATTACCTGATTCCCTTGGGATCAGACATGTTGTCCAGCACAACACACCCTAAGTTTCATCTGGTAAAATTAGTAATTGTTCAGATAGGCAGGAAAATATTTTTACAGACAGTCTATATTAAAAGGCATTTTCAGATCCTAAATTTATTTTTAAAATGTATAATTTATTTAGAATAACACACAAAAGAATTTACCAGGCTTTTGCAATATTCTCTTTTTGCATTTCCTGTTTCATTTTTTTTTATGTGACACCTATGAAGACAATTAAGGTGTGAGTGACTTAGTCCTGTTTTTCAGTAAGTAATCTTTCAAAAGTAGGAGAACATAGACTGCAATTAAGAGTAAGTTTGTGACTCTAAAAGACCACCTAAGAAACAGAAACAACACTGGAACAAAACTTTGCAAGGCTTTGAAAAACAAAGAAAGATAATACATTTTTGACAAGATTCTTTGCTCATTTCTGTATATTTTCTTCCACCACCAGATACTGTTCTAGAGAAAATGGAATAAACTTGTCACTTCTTGGAATGTGTCTTCCCTGTCTTAAGGACATGTGAAATTTTTAGTTTTCTATGTTTAAAATCAAACTGTTGAAATTGTTTATTTGGGGGAAACATAATTTTAAGTATTTTTAAAGGTATTAAAATACAAAAAAAAAAGGGATTTAAATAATTTTCAAATATAATTTTATCACTTTTCAAATTTAATTACTATAAGAACAGTATCACTATATTAAAACCTAATTACCTTATACTCTTTCTGGCTTTATGACAATGCTCATAAAATGCTTAATATTCATGTAACATGCTACCTCACCCTGTAATATCACCATATTTATGGAAAGAAATTGTAATCCTCTTTACTGGCTCAGGTTAATTCCAATAAAATATTAAATCCATTTTCTAATCTAAATGAGTTCATTAGGAGAGGCATGGTACTGAGAATACCAAACTCTCTACAGAGTTCAGCTTCATTACATTTCAGTACTGTGCATTTCCAGAGCTGTTGTACTACATTTATGAGGATTTATCTGTACTGTTCCAAAAACATTCATCCTAATTCTACTCCTTCTGTGCATGCTAATCATGAATATGTTAAGTGGAAATACTAAGCTAGCAGCCAATCTCATCCCCAGATGGGTTCAAGTTATGATTACAGAAGCAATTTTGCCATAAGCACTCGTAAAACTGTGCCAGAGAAGAGGAAATTAAGGTTTGGAGATTCTTTTTATTTTCCTTTTTTCCTTTCACTCTCCATGCTACCTTTTTTTAGTATAGTGGGGGAAAAATCTTTGCCAAGGAGAAGAAATGCCATAGCACACTTAGAGGGTTATTTCCAGTCCATGCAAACCATTTACATAATGTTAGGCAGTGAAATGTAATGCATGGAACAACTTTAAACAATATAAGCCAAACTCCTTTGGACTGACACCCAGTAACTTCCTCAAGTTTAAGGGCACCTCTCCACAAAAATATTCCCACTGATCCCAGAGTACAGCTAGCTCAAACTTCAGAGCATAAGTGAAACAAATATGTTCATTAAAAGCAGTGGAAAGTATTATTTTTACCTGGTCTTCTACAGCATCACCACCAGGAGTAACTCTCTCAGATAAAATTTTTAGTCTTAAGGAAGAAATCATAAACCAAGATGCAGACAACACAAGTTATTCACAAATTCTTTTTTATTCAAGTGCCACATATTATGCATATTAACTGCCAATCTGCAAAGGGTGACCTTTATCCTCAAACATTTTCCCTTCCTTTTCAGGGGGATTCTTTGCACAGTTAATTTGATCTGTGTCATACACCACTAGCAAGGCAAGGAAACTTTTAATGGCCATATATATGTAGATACACTACTGAAATATGGACAACATGGGTCAGCAGGGACCTTTTTTGATCTGCACGTGGCAGCCCTGTACAGAATTGTGAGAACACATCTACTCTTCAGGACAGGAACGCTCCTTTATACCCATCCCCAGAGTTAGGAAAAGTAAAAAGAAATAAATTAGCTCTGCCCTTTGCTTTTGAATCATAAAATCATTAATGTTGGAAAAGATTGGATGTGAGTGGTTGGTTGTCTGCAGGGATATCTGGAGACACAGGGAATAACTCGGCCAACTTCAGGTGAGTGGCCGCTGGTTGTCACTGTTGCTCCACAAAACAGGAGCTGCAGAGGGGAACTTTCAAAAGTAGTTCTCGAAGCCAAAAGTTGCAGACTTTTGGTTGATCCCTTTGAGTGGCCTAAGGTAAAGGCATCCACTGAATTTTAAAAGCTTTCAAAGCTAGATTTTTGCATTAAAAAAATACAGCAGCTTGTCAAACAAAAAAACAATCAGAAAATTGGAGGTTTTATTTTTGTTATGACAAAAACCACAGCAGATCTGAATATACGCAGAAGAAAATTGTGTGCTAAAAAAAAACCAAAAAACAAACAAATCCAAACACATTTTAATCACAACTTTTTAATTCCCTTCTAAAGTCCATGTGGAATTTAAAGATGTTTTACTACACCAATTTAAGCCCAAGCATGCAAATTCTTCTAAATACAATGCTGCTTAGCCCAAACCATTCTCGCCTCATAGTAGCTGTTAGTCTCTTCCCATGATCCCTGCATATTATGGAGCTGAACTCCAACTATGCAAATCTCAGTTCTTGTCTGAGTCAGATCAGTGAGAAATTTGCTTAGAGTATTTACATTTTCCAGCTACTAACACAAACCACTTAGTGGTGCTATTCTGAGTGACAAGCACTGAGTCAATACAGTTTCCAAGGTCACTTCATTAGTTTGTAATCACCACAGAATCAGAAAAAATTGGTTGTGAAGCTGGCCTACCACTTAGTCCCTCTACTCCTCGGAGGAACTTCTCTAAAGATGAAGGAATGGCAAATTATTTCACTTAAATGGAAAATAACATTTTTTTAAATCAATGGGAGAAGCTTGCAGGAATTCTCCACGATTAAAGCTTGGACTTGATGATCTTAAAGGCCTTTTCCAAACTAAAAAATTCTATGATTCTATTATGTGACACTTTATTCTGCTAAGGCTTTCAATACAGCGATCTTATATCACACAAATAGTTGAGTTTCACAACAATTTGCTTTGAATTTTCACTTTAACCAGGAAGAAAGAAAAAAAGAAAATATTCAGATAGAAGAAAGGATACAAATTCCAGGTTGATTCTTCAAGGTTCATGTTTGAATTTTCTTTACTTAAATGAAAATCCAGTTTTTAAATCAAGAAACAACATTTTAGTGCCTTTTTAAACATACATTCATGAAAATAGGAATCTAACATTTTACCAAAAAAAACCACCACTCATTTACACTCACACTAATATCTCACTGCTAAATAAATAAAACATTCACTGCTAAATAGCAGCACATGTTAAAATACAAGGAATATACATTTTGCTGCTATATGTTTATTTTATTTGAGTAATAGCTAACAGGTTATATATACTGTATAGACCAAATATACTTAATGGGTATTTCCAGAGTCGACCAGCAGCACATACCTTCAGATAGCTCCTCCTTGCAGCCCATTTTGTCTTTTTTTTTTTTTTACAGTTTTCTCTTACTTTCATTGTGTTAGTGAGCTATTTATTAATATATCCTCAGTTAAGCAAAAACTCATCTACCTCATTTCTATTTTTGAAATAACCAGTGCTGAGTTCCCTCACAGCCAGTGCCTCTGGCCCTGGACCATGGCTTCAGTGACTGCTGTTGTGGCTTGTACTGATGAAGAACAATTAGCTGTACAAAACCTCCCAAGATCATCATGTTCAAAATTGTTACTTTGAGTTCAATAGGTCACAAAGCACAAAATCAATTAAAAAAGCAGAAGGCTGAGAGCAAGGCTGGTAGCTGATGGAATCCCCACAACCATTGAGAAAAGAAAGACTAAGAGAGTCTGTGACTAAGCTTTCTGACCCATCACACACCAGATTTCTGCCCTAAGATAGAGTCAGCTTCAGTTTGTCATAGGAGCAGGGCTCCCCAAGCAATCCTGTTTTGGTGCAGAAGTTATTGTTCAAAAAACAAAACAAAACAAAACAACACTTAGATTGCATGGCACTGTGGAATAATCTCAAAATCTGCCCAGCATACAGGATAAGGGATCCCCTCCTAGCTTTATGTTCTGTGCCCTGCCTAAACTTTGATACTTAATTCCTGTTGCTTGTGAGGTACAAAAGATTCGGTGGGGTTGCAGAGTATAAAATTTTACAATGGCTTTCAAATGTGGCTGAGTACCCAACAGAGAGTGTATTAAGGAGATTATTCAATTATTTCATAAATTGGAGTAATCTTTTGCAGCCTGCTGTAATCTTAGAAACTCCATTCCTTAAATTAAAAAAAAAAAATCTTTAAAAAGTATTTTATTTTTAAGTATAATAATAGGGGCAAAATTACTTCAACCCCAGAAAGCTATTTTAAAATCCTTTGTGAAGTATGTGAATTACAGGTTATTCACAACCTGATTACATTTCACTACATTGTATAGTAGTTAGCTTTCTTCTGACTGTAAGGGGTTTGTAAAAATGTCCTCTTCTACTTTCAGGTAGGGAATTTCTATAATCAGTCTTTTTACTGTGGTACTTTCAGTCAGTAAGGAGCTACTGCATATGGACAAAGCAACTTCCACATGTTTATTTGGAGGGACTCTCAGTAGAGGTTTATAAATACCTTGCCCAGCAACTCCCTGAGGAGAAGGTACATTAAAACCAAGCTGTGACATCAAATTGAGAGATAAATCCACACTGAGGTGGATTTCACAGCTGCAGAGCTCTCTCCCGACAGGGAAGTGATGAGGGGCTGCAGAGTCTGGTCAGCTCCAAATCTTGAAGCTATTCTGCCAGATTTGGGGGCAGACAGAGGAATTTTGCTGTCCAGGAATCAGAAGCAGATGCCCTTGAGGCAAAAAAAAAGCTGTGGTAGCTGTATTATTGGGGGTGTATGGATGCTTTTCCTTCGCAGTGTTTAAGGATTTCAGTGGCATGGATGACATGAATGAGTGCTTAGGGTTTGGACTTGGTCTGCTTATCCTTTCCAAAAGAACACAGAAAGGAGGAAAGGAAAAGAAAAAACAAAAAAGCCCCTGGAACACTGAGTGCCACCTTAGTTCAGGCTAGATCTTCACTAGCATTTTTGTACAAGGATATATGGACCATGATTTTATTAAATGTGGTTACAAATTTTCAGAGGCTGATTAAAGAGTTGTTCTTTTGTAAGATCTTATTTTAAAACAAACATGTAGCAAATCTTAAACCCTACTTTGGTGAAGCCATTAGGCAAATGCTTATTTATTTCAGTGTACCAGGAACAGAGATGGTATTGATATATGCAAGTTCAAACCCAGATGGAAATTCAAGGATGAGGCCAAAATGAGCATAAAGGCTTTTCCTACTAGGATTTCTTTTAAGAAACTATTAAGAAATTATTGTCTGCTAGCAATAGTTTTGTAACTCTTTTAAAAGAAGAGTTACCAAATTATAGCTAGCAAACAATTTTTGTTAAGAAAAAGAAAATCTGCAGACTAAAATAACAATTAAAGACATCTAAGAATAATCACAATCTCATTGTCAATTGACACTGGTTTCTAAAATTGCTGATTTCCCCACTGCCCCACAAAGGAGGGCCATGAAGATGCTCAGAGGGCTGGAACACCTCTCCTGTGAAGACAGAGTTGGGGTTGTCCAGCCAAAAGAAGTTGAGCAATGAAAATGTGAAGAAATCAGTGCAGCAGGGCAGTGAAGGAGGACAGAAGGTAGTGTTGAAGAGACTGCCTAGTACATATATTTCAACCTGGCAGGAGTGACTTTTCAGTAGGACTAATCAGTTAAGTTATCAATTAAAGATGAGGCTTGACTGCATCCACTAATGAGAGAAAAAAAGGTCTCATTATGAGTTGTCAGTATATTACTATTTATTTTCTGTGGGAAAAAAAAAAAGATATTGCTCCAAATAGCACAAGAGGGAACAAAGGAGAAATGGCTGTATGGAGATGTACAACTGAACAAGAGAGAGAAAAAGGTACTTTTGGCTGGCAGCCACTTTCATGTCTCATTATGTGCTTATTGTTATTTATAAAAGATGCTTTATTTTGCACTTTGAGAGCATTTCCCACTATTCAGGAACAGAAGCACTACTGCAAAATTCTTGAGGAAAAGAACCACACAACCCTACAATAAATGCTGCATGATTTTCCTCATCAATCTGTCTGGGGAGGTGGCAGTCAGGTTAACCACCACTCCTGCTTGATCTTCTCAGAGCTAAATTATGCATGAACAGGGAAGGCACAGGAGAAACCATCACCAAGATGGTCACAGAACTACTCTTTGCAATGAATTCAATGATGTGAGAGGAAAAATACATAATCAGAGGAGGGAGGAGGGAACAAGCACAAATAGTGTCAGACAAGTTGAAGTCTAAGCAGCAGAAGACCTTAACTCTGTTTTAATTTTATAGATTTAGACCCTTAATATTTTCTTGTAATTAAAAGTGATTTCTGAGATGCAAATGTTAGACTTATGCCTATTTATCACATTTTTCATCAAATCCATTAGAAACAGTTATCTAAAACAATGACAGACAAAACAGTTATGTGACTACCTGCCTTCTCTGTTTTCCAAAACCAGCTGTTCTTCAAGACTCTTTCTTTACTTATAAGTATAGGTAACAGGTATAAGACAAACTATCATAGCAAAAAGTAGTTTTAGAAAGTCTTTTATTATTTAACTGCACTAACACATTGAAAATTCTGGATTCTTTGGTATCCTGAAGTTTATTGAAATTACCTGGTTGAGATATTTATGAAAATTTACCTGTTATTGTTGCCCATTTGGGAGTTGGTTGTGGATTGGGGTTTTTTTCCCTTATCTTCCATGAAATGTCAAATACACTCAACTATGATTTTGTACAGTCACATGATATTGCATTTCGCCTATCAATAGATGTTCCCTTTTTTTTTTTTTTCAGGTAAAAATTATGTTATTCACATAATTGAAATTAATATCTTTAGAAAGAACCAAAGGAACTCAGTACTTTATCATGAGGTGATTGTTTTCCACCAGGACCCTACCAGATTCCACTGAAATGTAGTATTACTTTTGATATTGTCTACAAAATCAGTATTTACCAGCAGAGCATTAAAAAGAACTCTGAGACAATATACTACCTCCACCAGCTGAGAATTGTACTCCTATCTTAAATTAAGTTATGAATAATTCCCATCCACTTGGGATTAACTCTGAAAGAAATTCCACAGGGAACCAGCCCAGAGGGCCAGAAATAAAAGGAAACTCTTAAGCAGGCAGAGCAGAAATTCAGGCTGCAGTGGAATTTTCTGGGTATTTCCTTGCTGAATGTACCTCAAACCTCTGCCTCTGCTGGCCCCAGGATGGTCACAATGTGTAAAGGCATCCACCAAGGTTGCATTATACAAAAGATGCATTGCTGTCATCAAATTGTATCCTTTAAAAAGGCATAACTAAATAAAAATAATGACACTATGATGTATGATAAAATACTTACTAAATAAGGTTTTAAGGTGAGAAGATAGGGATTATTAGCTAAACCTCTCAAGTATATAGAAATAAAGTAACATAAAAATGTAAAGCCTTTTAACCATACAGAAGGTGTAGAAAAGAGAGAAGGAAGTGAGTGAAAATCCACACAGTAATTTTAAATTTTAAAACAGTGAGAGGAAATCAGACTCCAGTACTTTAATTACCCTCTATGACTATCTAGACTCAAGAGCAATATTTTTCCTCTAAATATTTTCTGTGGACTTATTTAAGGGCAACACTTCCAATGGAACACAAAACTTAGTCTGGAAGTGGATCATGGTAAAGCTTCAGCCCATCCCTGCCACGTGGCCTTGGCAGGTCCCTGCACCTGGGAGCACCTCTGGCTCCAGATCCCTTTTTTCCCTGCCATGTGCACAACGAGCTCTTCAGACACATTACAAACACCAGGCATCAATCTCAGCTTCCTTTTCTTGCTGCTGCCACAGTGCTAAAGCCAAAAGCAAGTGCAAAAAAAGAAATATTCTTTTCACCTTTTGCTCAGCAGAACTCTAAGGCTTAGCAGGTAAGAACTGAGACTCAAAAAAGCAAACTAGTCTAGTAAAGCCTTCTAGTTTTTGATCTTTGGCAATTCTAGCTACATATTATTTTAGAAAACTGAATTATATAAACCCACCAGCTCATGTTTATTATCATGATGATTTTTTAAAAATTATTAACACTGTGGTAGGATTGATTTAGAACATTAACCTTCTCAAAATACTAGTTTCCTGCAGGAAAAAAAAATAAAAATCAAACAACCTGTATATGATGTATTACATGTTCTTCACAGTGATATGTCTTACTATGCAAAAAGATACATCCCAGGAAAAACTAGAAAAAGCTAGACAAAAATGTAACCTGAATATTTTTTCAGATGGAACTCACAAGATATTTGCTAAAAATCAGAAGCCAGACTTAGTGGCAAGCTTCTGAAAACTTGCACAGCTCTGATAAGAAAGGACATCTTTCATAAATATTCATTAAAAATTACCTTTTCTGGATCATGAATTTTTCAAGCAGACACTGGTTTGACCTCTGCAAGGAACAAAATCCAGCCCGTAGCACAATGTCTCCATTTTCTCTCCAAAAAAATAATTAAAACAAATAAAACTGGCTTTTCTTGTTGAGCATCTACTTTTTTCCACTACATGAGGCCCAGGTCAATTAGCCTTGCAATCCAAGCATTAATATTAAATTCAAATTACAGTCTTTAAATTCCAAAGTGTTACCTTCTTATTTTCTTGAAAAATTGATTGTGAGGCAAGGCAATGTTTTGCATTTCAAACAATTTTCTAATCTACCATCACCATTCCTCACACATCTTTCAGTTCAAACAAGACAGGTGTAATTGGTAATCTGAAAGCACTTCATTGGCATCTCCTGGGCTAGGAAGACTGGAATACTTTTGTAAATCTTCTCAATCTGCTTTTTCCTGCAGGAAACTGGGGACTCCCTTTGCTCAAGTGTTATCACACCAGGTAAAACATGCAGACTATTCAGTGCCATCATCCCTGGCTAGCAGTGGCACAAATGGGGGCTGGGATAACAGAACTCAGGTGTTCTGTGCTGAAGAGCCCCTGACTGGCTGTGATCTCTCCCCAGGGACTGTTTCAATCTAATCAGCTAATTGCTGATAAAGACTTGCTATACCCTTTTAAAACAACTTTAATTTTAAATCATCATCATAACGTTGGCAGTTTCAGCTCCTTTGCTGTTCACCTTTACCCTAACATCTTCTTGATGCACAGATCAAAACACCACCAGCCAATGCAGGCAGAGGCAGAGGGCTTTATACCTCAGCTCTGTACCCAAAGTGGTACAGAAAAAGAGAATTATCCCTTGAAACAGTATCTCAACTTGGCTGGTCAAAAAAAGAGAGAAACATCATGCTTTGTGCATCTTGCTGCATAAGCATCATCATATTTTCTCCTTAAAATCTCATTATTTTAGGGTTACTTAAAAATTAAGGATGGAAATGAGAGATTTCCTTGCCTGATTTCTCCTAGTCATAGGAATCTGCATAGATGTGTTAAACAACATATAACAGCCTTCTCTTCAGAGGCTCTATTCAATTCCTCCTCCCCCCAGCTTGTGTGCAGGCAAACCCTATGAACACAGATTTAAATGTAATAGAACCGTAGCTAACAGGGAAAAAATTGGGAAGCTGAAAACTTTAAATTTTGGCATGCTCTTACAAAATTCTGCTTACCACACCGTTCTCAAACACCCTAATTCATTTAAGCAAAACCACATGTTTTATTGCTTAAGAAGAACATAAAATCCTTCCAGTGCACAAACTCATTGGGACATGCTAGCAGGGTTTAAGCTGTGTATTCATAGAGCTTCAGCAACAACAACAAAAAAATGATGTGGGGAGAGGTTGAATTGTGTCTACCTGGACTAGCAGGGTAGAAACAGCCATATGGCTGTATCAGCTCACCTAGACACAGTAATAGCTACATGCTAAAAAATGATTGGAATGATTGGAGGGGATTTTAGAAACTTTAATCTTGGTTACTTAATTCTTTGTTTTTACATGTATTTCTTTAGTTTCTCCATGACAGGAAAAAAAAAGAGAAAAAAATTTACAGTCTCAATTCCAAATGAGAATGGTTTATTCAGTATAGAAGACAGAAATGTGTCAGGGGCTTTTATTACATTTTACATCTCGCTGCTTATGTGCAGAGAGAGCAAGAGAGAGAGGAAATGAAGCAACCCAGTTGCCAGAGAATCAAGATGTGGCAAATAATATATGCTCCCCCTTTCAAAGGCAAGGTGCATATACACATATAGGCTATTCATTGTGAACAACAGAATTGCTATTTGCCTATTTCAAATGGAATCCAAATGTGCCAAGCACAGCAAGAATACTGAGAGCAAAGAGTGCTTAATATTCTAGCCCAGCTCACTGAAAAAAGCACTGAATTGACAGAGCAGTGTTCTGTAGAGCAACATGATGTGTCTGCTTTAAATGGAGAATAATGGATTTAAGTTTAGTGCAGAACTAAAGGGCTCAATTACTATTCATGAATTCTGAAATGTTCTACTACAGAAACTCCTTTTGCATGAAATGTTCATCAGAATCAATGTGTGGAACTACAAAAAGTAAACCTTGCCCCCTTGCACAATACAGTACTTACCTAGATTTGTGCATTTACAAAGAGCATTGCTGCAGCATTTATCTAAAGCCACCTAGACTACAAAATAAACTATTTTAAATGTGCTTCAGAGGGTTGTATGTGCTGTAGGGAAAAGTGCTCTACTAGTGCCATTTTTTATTGCTTTTAGATAACTGCTTCGGCATTTGCCTACCCTAAGATGGGACTAGTGCTTTGGGAAAGCTGTTTTCAGGAGGTCTCAAGAGAACCTTTTGGGCAGCAATGTGAGAAGACAAGTCTTTAAGCTCTTTGAAGGGTTTCTCTAAAATAGCTGGATTTTTGTTTCAAAGTGCATTAACACTGGTAGTTTCAGAAATCTCTTTTTATTCTTTCTGTAAATATTCAAAAACTCAATCTTCATTCAGCACAAAATCAGAACCAGCACTTACGTCCTGTACAATTCAATATTTCACTTGAAATACAGGGTTTATCCCACAATTCAAAAGCCTTATCATCTTCCACAGGTTTAGTCTGTAAAATTTTTATGCAATATGGGGTTTGATCAGTTACTAAAATGCAGACAGAGAATTGTCTTCTCTCTTGTGTTGCATATACAGGCATGTATTGATGTCTCATGGAATTATTCTTGAAATCTAAGCACATGACTCTTCAGCTATGGTTGCCCTTTGCAGTTTGCAGTACTCATTATAATCAGGGCTAATCACAAGGAAAACTTTTGCTCAGAATGACAAAAAAAGTAGTGCAACACGTCTTTCATATAAGATGTTGCTGGTCTATCCCTTCTAATTATGTTCAAGCAATAATCTCCCTCAAAATTAATATATCTTTTGTTTCTTTGTAACAAAAGGCCAAATTAATCATCTCTCTGCTTGGAAAACATCTGCCATTCAATATCTATTAGCATATAAAGGATGACAATTCTTCAAACATTTGTGTATCCTGCATTATAATTGAGATTAGCACAGGATTTTTTTGTTTGTTTATTTCCCCAAACCACTGCCTTTTAAAGAGTGAAAAGTTTTGTGTGTTTTCTGGATGTACAAATGACTGTCAGTTCTGAAGGGCCTTCAGGGGCTTTGTGTTAACAACCTCCTTCTGCTTGCATATTCCATCCCTCAGAGCTGCACACATGTAATTTTCTCATCATTGTGTGCCATCTGGAGTATGCTGCTCGAACTGCAGGTTGCAAATAAGGTCCGAGGAGGATTTTCATTGCTTGTATGTGGAAATATTATCTATTTTAAGGCCTCTTTCTCATACAACACATCTGAAGTTTGGTTAGGACTTTGCCAACATTTACATTTATTATTATTATGATGATGATGAAGTAAATAATGTAATAATAATGTATATTATTATTACATTATTTACTTCATTTTGGAAATCCCTTTTTTTACCCTGTCTGCTGTCCTTCTCCTTCTCAGTGAGCTAGAATCCAGGAGAGATGAGAACCAATTCTGATGCCTACCTCTGAATTTCGTGATACCTCAACTGAGTTGAACAAGCTGTGTACAAAACCAGCCATGATTGGTGATTTAAACTTCCAGTTCTGAAGAATTAAAGGGAAACTGAAATAAAAAATCACCTACAAAGAAATTGCAAGAAAGTGACGACAGTCATCCAGGGTCACTTGACAAAGAAGCTTGAAAGCCAACTTAGCTTCCTTTTAAGCCATGTTTTGAGGAAGAAGGCCAAGAGCAGGTCTGGAAATAACTACAGGAACAGAGATGTCTTTACTAATTGCAAGTTCATCTGAAGAGGGAAACTTCACAGGAAAAAAGGCTTCCGCTGCCAGGGAAATGCCACAGGGAATGAAACCCTGACTCCTTAAGCAGCCACAGCCCAAGGCCAGAGAACAGCAAAAGCAGACACATGATACACTCTCATCCCCTAAATGAGCTCTATGTTTCCTTGTACTCAGAAGGAGCTCTTGCCTTTTTTTTTTTTTCCCTCTTTTTCTTTTACACATGAAAATCTGCAAGTGTCTCAATTTGGTTCAAAACCAGGTATTTCAATAGGTGAAACTGCAATGCACCTGAATTTCTGTGGCACAGAGAAGAAGTTGGATTGGATCTCTGGGAGCTGGATCCAAGATTCTGTTTTCTAAGGGTCTCACTGACCCGTGGTGTGGGAGCCAACTTAGAAATATTGGGAGGGTGTCTTTGTAGCTGAAATTCTGCAAGGCTGTATAGCAAAGAAGTTCAACTAGAATTTTAATGTTTAGAGAGGCTAAATTTCAAAATCTCAAAATGCATTCATTGCAGGCAATCAAGCAAAAGGTAGAAAGTCAGTTTGGTATGACTTAGCTTCCTTCAGTAGCTAAGAAAATACAACCATATTTTCATAGAGGAGGCAGCTTTTGTTCTCCACATTGCAGTTGTGAATGGGGACTGCTGTGTTACCTTGAACTCTTTAATGCATCTTGGTTAAATAGTGACAAAGACTAGACTCAGACAATTTATTTTATGCAATCTAATGTCACTGGGCTACAGCTGAGATTACTTTAGGTAGGAAAATTTAACAGGGTTCATCCAATTGAAACAGTATAGATTAACTCTGTTGCCATAGAAACATATGATTTTGGCATAGCAAACACAAGAACAGTACATCTAGTCTGGTATTTCACTTCTACTAAGGACTATCATCTGATTATTCAAGGGATGATTATAATAAAACACATATCAAATGTACCTCTTCATAAATTTGAGACTATTAAAACAGCATTCTTGGAGTTATCAAAAAGTACCGCAAAATTACCTTATATGCACACTGAAAAGCACAAAAATTGCAATAATTAAATGTATGCAGGTATATTAATTTTCTGTAATGTAAAACTTCTGACAGATAATTATTTGAATTATTTAGACAACTTTCAGACATCTTCAAGCAGATTTTATAAATGCAAGTCAACCTTCTTGGAAAAAACAAAGTTAAATTGTGTGTGACATTGTATTAGTAGCTCAAACATTTGTCTCTTATATGTCTTTAACACTTTGAGAGGTCTTTGAGTTTCCTGTCTTCCTACAAATTAATGTATTTAATGTTGTTTTTCCGATATCTATGCCCAAGAAAATTTCCTTTCTTGACTTTCTTCAACTAGCAAATTTCAGAGAAGCACAACTTTGGGCATCTTCCTCATGGGTCACAGGTTAGGGACTCAAAGTTTCTTATTCAGTTTTTTTTTTTTTTTTCAAATTAATTATTCAAATATGTTATAAAGCATATGCAAAAAGATGAAGTCAGTTCAGTTTTTCCCTTTCCAGACTGTCATTTTAGATTGCAAGCAAAATATAGACAAGTATACTCTAGAAAGAATGAGATACTGGTAACAGTAACTCCGTGAGATTGGAGTCCACATTTTAATTCTGGAACACCTTCATATTAAAGAGACATTCATTCTAATAAGAAATGTAACTCAGAAACTGCAAAGTTTTGAGACTGTCTTCACTGAACTAAACATATTTTTTCACCCCATATTAGATGTCTCTTTCTTTTCTCTTTGGTAAACTACATCAGTATTAAACACAGATGAAAGCTCACAAGTGACCAGAATTACATGATTTCTATTTTTGTGTGCACAACCTTTTAATACTGTTCTTACCTTGGAGCTGTGATTGGAAGGCTGTCTATATTATATATCTCTCACTGCAAGTACAGGGAACGTCAGGCAAACAAAATGTTTTAAAATGTGCTACAATTTTAAAGCAAGAATATTCAAGCATATAAATACCCATGCTTACACCTGAACTCAGTTACTCTTATGGATAATATATCCTGTTTAATTCTATTGGTATTTGGGGCCTCAGCAAACAAAATGCCAACAATCTTTAATTTATATTCTACCTTAGTAGGAAACTGGAAAGGTATGTTATTTAGAAGGCTTTTTTAAATAAGTGGTTTTTTATAGGATAAAATATCTTTATTCTAAAAGAAAAAATATTATATTGAAATTTTTTCTTAATATTGTAGGATGCCTATACATTCATGCCCCAAAAATCTTTCCAAAATAAAGAGTATTGTGATGGGATGACCTCATCCAAGTGCCAGATGCTCACCCAGCAGTTTTCATTTGCTCTCCTCAACAGGCCAGTGGGAGAAAACCTCATGGGGCAAGATAAACATCTTATCAGTATCCACTGAAGACAAAACAGATCTGACTTGGGGGATATTGATTTAATTTATTGTTAATCGAAATAACTTTGGCTTGCAAGGAATAAAGAAAAAAAAAAATAAAGTAACCGCTTCAGAACCTTGCCCAGACTACATTCCATCATTCCCACCCCTCTACATCTCCCAACACAAGCAGACCAGGGGAAGGGGAATGGGGGCCATGGTCAGTCCATAATAACTTCTCTCTGCTGATCCTCCTTTCCTCTCACTTTTCCCTTGCTCTGGCATGTGGACAGCCAGTCGCAATTTTTAACCAGCGACTTTTCAGACACACTCAAGATATATTAAAATATAGACTGAAGTTTGATCAATTTCAGATTTAGAAGTAAAGTGATGCCAGGCAAATTTTAGAGCAGACCTGTCAGAACCCACATTTATGTTTCTTTAGAACCATGTTCTGCTTTCACATATTCTTCTGTCTCACAGTTGTCTGCCATCTGGATGTGCTGCATCCTTCGATTCCCAGAGGCATCTTTTAAAATAAATCAAATTAGGTTCTTCAGGACCATTCCTTTGCCACTATCTCCAAGCATGCTACTCACTGGCATGGCACCTCTTAAATCCAGGCAGCAAACAGAGTTAAACCATATTTCACCATTTGACAAGAAGCAGCTAACCCACCAGATATAGTGGTATTCCAACTACAGGATAAAACTAATTGCTTTGATACAGGAAAATGTTTCACCAAAAATAAGAAAAGACTGTTAAAAAAAAAAAAAAGACAAAGCACCTACAAAGTGGATCATATTACCATTTAGCTATTGAAAATGTGAGGAGTTAAATGATTTCTACTTACAAAATATTCTGTCTTCCAGACAGTTCAGTAGTCTGCAACAGGCATTGCTCTGGAGTTTCCTTTTCACTCTGCTTGGAACAGAATAGATCTGTTGTTCATCAGCAAAAACAATTACTTTTTTCCAAAAGTTTTTACTATTTTGATATCATTTTATTATAACTAGTAAAGTACTAGAATCCATGTAAATATCTTAAGGTTTTTTAAAAAATATTGCACCTCGTCATGGCAGAACCAATTACCATACTGAACAGAATGTTTTTTAAATGTTTGAATTGATTTTTCAATTCAGTCTGAAACATAAATACAGCTGATGGATGTACACAAGAATTACTGTAAATTGTTTTTTAAAATTTTTTTCAAACCTGAAAGGAAACATTTTGTGCGATAATTCTATAATTTCATTTTACAAGAAACATCTGGGGAAATTACTTTTACTCTATGTGAAACCATAAACCTAGTGTTGTGAAAATGTAAAATAAAAAATAATTCTATAGTTCTTTATTTCCAAAGAAACCACTTTTGTTACTGACATGGCAAAACTCTGGACAAGGACACACAATGGCAGATATTCTCAGTCCCTTTATAAGCAAACACATACACATTCAACCTTGAAGAAAATCCTTTTACCCTTCCAACATCTGATTTTAGATAATAATACTTGTACACTTTCTTCACATTCGAGGAAGAAACCAAACCTTGCTTAGAAAATGTAATGGTTGTGGAATATTTAAGTGTTTAAGATTTGAACTCCTTCATTGCCCTTCCCCATGAAGTGTTCACTTTAAGACTAGAATATGCAGGTCTGATTTACCTGTTCAGATGTGCAAAAAAGTATTCATAAAAATAAATGTGACTTCTAATGCTGGCCCTGCAGCAGCCAAAGTATAAGATACATTAGTCCTACATGACAATCCATCCATCTCTGAGGTTTTTTTGACAACAACCCAACATCTTCACCAGGAGCTAGAGGGGAAAGAAGCACACAATTTTATTTTTTTTTTAGAATGAGAATACACCCAAGATGAGAGTCCTGATGCTTCTGGACTTCTTCCCACAATGACATCTTTTCAATGGAGGAATAATAATAAATTTTTTATACTAAAATCAGGATTCCACAGGATTTATTCTGAGGTGATTGTGGCTTTCTACACTTTTGGTTTCCTACAGCAGTATCCCAAGTGATTTGGGAGTGAACCGAATTGTTGAATGACACAAACATATTATTGAATGACAGAAATGTAGCTAAGTCTGGGAGACTTGTGCGCCTTGTTAGAAATTTTGATGAAAATATAAATTTAGGGCCCTTTTGGAGGTTGTGTCTTTTATTTCACACAGTATTTCTCTCAAAGGGTGCTTGTTAGAGCAGTGCTCCCTGTTCTGGCCCCAGGTCCCTGAGGAGCTCATCAGTGGTCCTTCAGGGATCAATGGAAGGCTCCTACTTAACTGTGATACTGAGCCACCATTTACAAACAGGGGTCCTTGCAGGACAGGGGAGGTCGTTTCCAGGGAGGTTTAAAGTGAAAAGAAGAAAATCAATATGTAGTTTTAAAAATAACTCTGTTCAGGGAAGAGAGGAAACAATCATACAATGGGACATTTTTAAATTGTTTACTGTGTGTGTTACAGTGCCAGGCAGCAAGTACAGTGTTTTCTATGCCGCACATGAAGCAGGAGGCATTTTCCCAGTGGAAAACAATAATGAGTGACATAATAAATTGTAGCATCTTCCAGAAATAACAATAATTTTAAATAAAGGAAGAAATATATAAGAAAAAATTTGAAATAAATGCTAAAAGCCATACAAATTATCAGCTCCCCTTTGTAAATTTACCCCTTTGAGTGTTATCTTATTTTGACTTTCTTTTTCATTGAACAGAGTACAGTCTCACAAGTTTATGTCAAATGGTTTGTATTTACCTGAACTGGTTTGTAGCTATAACCAGTTATTCAGCCTGGAGGCAGTGGGGGGAGCAGCAGTCAGAACCAGGTCTTCACAGATTTGAGGTCAGTTCTCAACTGGCTGCATGAATTCTGACAAGTTCCAAGTAATTCACAGCTCTTATTTTGGAAAATCAAGTCAACTCTGATTCCAATTCTATATCATCCTGAAATTTAGAAATCCATTGTTAAATGCCTAACTTGCCCCCCAAGTTTTATTGAGAATTTGCCCAGACTATTGCTCAGATTACAGCAGTATACCTGAAACTTGTGATACAGACATTGAAATGCAGAGCCTGTTTTAAAAAAAATAAAACAAACTAATTTATTTTTGAGATCTTGGCATGAATTAGTGCTTGCAGGGAAGAGAGGATCAAAGATCCTTGCAATGACACCTTCAGCAAGGTCAGGCTAGAGCCTCTGAACTGCTGCTCTGCTTGGCTCCAATAATGCACCTGGCTCGTGGTTTTAGCATCACCTCTCTGGCACGTGCAGGATTCATTGCAACTGGCTAATTTAAACTCCATTAAAAACACCTCCTAAGTATCTTACACACAGAAGACTGTTCTCCATGACCTTTCCTGCCTCTGCAGGAACAGTTCTTATTGACTATTTACAAGTGTCTTATCTCTGTACAATTTAATCAGTTTTGCAGCAGAAACCCCCGAGGCAGTGTTGAAAGGAAGGTTCAGATTCTCCACCACAGATGTTGATCATCACAGTCAGGACAGAAATCAGTCCTTAACTGTGGTGATTTTGTGTTAAAAAAGAATTTTTGTTATTTTCCTGGATTTTTTTTTCAGAAGTCTTCATTGAATTTATATAATTAAAGTATGTATCAAAACATCATCAGAATACAGCTGTTAAAAAGCACCTGTACCTGAGAAAACAAAATATTTCTGTAGCACATAACTGTGTCACAAAATGCAGCAGTTACTCACAGAGCACAAGAGAAATTTTCTCCCATTGCCAACTTCATTTTATACTGCTTGCTGTTTTTTCACCTTTTAAGAATTTCTGACCTCTTTATCATTGAAGAAAAACACAAGGCCTGTCAAATAAAACCCCTCTAAAATTAGCATCAATGTTAATATTTAACAATAGTCACAAACTCCTGGTTGTAGAGTTTTCTTTTTGTCTTCTTTGTTTCAACAATCAGTAAAATGTTAGTTAAAACAAAACTAAAACAAGAAAAAAAGCCCTAAAAACTAAAACACCCCCAAAAACAACAATGAAACCAACTGAAACAAATCCAAAATGGGAAAGAATGGGGGGGGGAAATGCTGTAATATAAAAAATAAACACACCTGAATAAAGATTCCTAAAATACCAAAGGGTCATAGAAGTCTCATCTCATTTTCAAAAGACACAAAGGAGAAGGAGTAAGGACTCAGTGAACTTAGGAAAGCATACTTTTTACAGGGGCATACAGTGATAGAACAAGGGATTCAAACTGAAAGAAAATAGGTTTAGATAATTTTTTCAAATTTTAGATTTTCTTTTTT
>VZRH01004535.1:1369907-1387928 GCA_013397555.1 Urocynchramus pylzowi
TTTTTTTTTTTTTTTTAAAGAACACTGCTACTACTTTTCCAATACCAGAAAATGAGAAAGGAAATAGACAGGAAAGGTTTTTCTTTTCTTTGGGAATCAAACTACACAATTTGTATTTTCAACTCCATTGAAAACTGCCAGTACATCATGGTTAACTCAACTGTACATATAATTGGCCTTAGAATGGGAAGGTTGTTTTGAGAAGGCTGCTGCTCTCACTGATGGATTTTAGCAGCACGACAGAGACAAACTTCTGCATCTTTCACAACTTTTCTGTCATCTGTGTGTTAAGTATTGCAGTAATTGTCTCTTTGGTTTGCCCATCCTAAACTTGTTTGTATTGTTATTTTGAGGCAAAAAACCATGACTGATTCATGTGGCCTTCCTGGTGGAAAGAAACCTCTGAGCCCCTTGCAAGGGCTGAAAGAAGGGAGCAAATGCAAGAAGATTGATGTTGAAATTTAGAAAATATTGGGAGAACATGATGCAGAAAACCTACTGGTACTTGATCTCCCAGAGGGAGCTGTCAGGTTTCCTACAATTAAAAGCTGGCTAAAATACAGCCTGGAAACACAAGGACATAGAGGTTGGGGGGAAAGTGGGATGTAAAGCCTTTACTCACTTATGCTGCCTAACCTGGTTTGTCTGGCTTTCTCTCTTTAAAAAGTTAAACCAACTAGTTTATAGTTTAAAACCCAATGAATTTTCTTTAGCATAAAAATCTTCTGATCTTCCTTGGGAAACTCACTCTCAGAAAACAAACAAAACAACAAACAAAAACAAACAAACAAACAAACACAACAAAACACACACACCAAAAAAACCCCAAAACAAACAAAACAAAAAAAATTGGTCTCGACAGGTGTGTTTGCTGGTTTGGGCTCTCATCATAGTTTTCTATCTTCCTTCCTGTATTATCTAGCACAGGGCAGCTGTCAGTGGGGACCCTCTGTCCCCACAGGCCCTGCCAGGGTATATCTGGTACAAGACAGGACCAGAAGTACCAACCTAAAAACAGAAAAAAGAATAGAGTGAAAAAAATAAGAAAAAAAAAAAGAGTAGAGTGTAAAAAAACAGAAAAAAAAGAGTAGAGTGAAAAAAAGGAGTGAAGGGAATATGGATCTGTGCAATCTAGGAAGTACAAAAGACATCTGGAAGAAATTCAGGTAGGAGCTTTGTCTACTTATGAAATTAGGTTGAGATACACTAAAAAAACCTCTTTTCTCCTAACATAACCTTTCAGATAATCAAAAGTTGTTTAGCAGTCTATAGATGGATCAAAGAAGTGAAAACCAATTACCAGTTTAGCCCATAAAAATTTGAAAACACAGCTCTCTAAAACAGTAATTTTAGAAAGTGAAGAATTGCATCTGAGAACTCCAGAAGAGGAAGAAACTTGAGTAGGAAACTTGTGAAAATTTTTCATCAAATCTGAAATCCAGTCAAAGTCCTCTTCAATTAGAGAGTTTATGAAAACATAAACTGAGGTCAAACTGTAATGGTATTAGAAATCAAAACCTGAGAAAGAGAGTGCTTTGCTGTCTTAACTAATATTAATAAAATAATAAAGGAATTAATTAGATAAAAAAAAGAAAGCAGCATCATAAAGACTAGAATTAAAACAAATGGACATAAAACGATGGCCCTGGTATTAAACATGAGGGCTTTTGGAACAGGAAAAGGAAAACAGAGATGAAGTCTAAAGACAGAAACCTGCAAAATAATACTGGAATGAGTTGATATGAGCTAGTATGAAAGGTTATTCAAAATCTTGACAAGGAAATAAACCTGGAGCAGTATTCTATGCTTGGATGGAGTCATTATACTTGAAATGAAAACATTTTGTGGAAGTCTGCAGTCAAAGAACTGAAACTACCTGAAGAGAAACAAAATATGAATCATATGCACAGTGAACAAAACTAAAAATTCCTTTATGAGAACTGCTTAAGAGAAATCCACATTCATAGGTTGTGCTGATATCCTTAAATATGAAAAACCATCGTGGCTTGCAGTTCACACTGATAACATAAGTTAATATGATAACAGTAGTTCCTTAAATAAATGGTTTTGATAGAAAAAAAGATCATGCATAACACCCATGTGTGTTGGAGTTGACATCTTGGTGGGGGTGAGAACAGACCGTGGGCTACAACTTAATTATGGATGTAAAACTTGTGTTAATTCATGTGATTTTAAATGCATCTTTAAAAAGGAAGATTAAATACATACATTTCACAAGCCTGTAAAAGTAATGTAGGGAGAATCATAGAACCATAGAACAGTTTCTATTAGACCCTAATAATCATCCAGTTTCTGCTTTGGGCAGAGACACCTTCCTCTAAACCAGGTTGCTCAGAACCCCATCCAGCCTGGCTTTGAACACTTCTAGCAATGGGACACCCACAGCTTCTCTGGGAAACCTGTGACAGGGCCTCACCATCCTCACATCAAAGAAATTTTTCTTAATATCTAATCTAAACCTACTGTCTTTTAGTTTGAAACCATTCCCCCTTGTCCTGTTGCTACATAGTCCTGTGAATTATCTCTCTCTCCATCTTTCTTGTGGGCTCCCTTCAGGCACTGAAAGGCAACAATTAGGTCACCATGAAGCCTTTCCTGTTCCAGACTGAGCAAATTCAATTATTTTGGCCTTTCCTAACAGAAGAAGTGTTTCATCCCTCTGATCACCTTGGTGCCTCCTCTGGCCTGGCTCCAACAGGTCCCTGTCCTTCCTGTGCTGGGCCCCAGAGCTGGATGCAGCCCTGCAGGTGGGGTCTCAGCAGAGGGGGCAGAGGGGCAGAATCCCCTCCCTGCCCTGCTGCCCACGGGGCTTTGGATGAGCCCAGCACACAGGGTCAGCCTCTCACCCACCAGCACCCCCAGGTCCTGCTCCCAGGGCTGCTCTGGATCTGCTCATGCCCAGCCTGCACTGGTACCAAGGGTTTCTCTAACCCAGGTGCAGCCCCTTGGAGCTGGGCTGTGTTAAACCTCATGAGATTCCCATGGGCCACTTGCTGAGCTTGTCCTGGTCCCTCTGGATGGCATCCTGTCCTTCAGGTGTGTCAACAGCAAACTACTTGAGGGTGCTCTCTATCTATCCCCCCATCTGTGCCATTAATGAAGATTTTAAACAACACTGGTCCCAGTGTGGAACCCTGAGAGATACCACCTGTCACTGAGAAAGGACTGTTGATAGCTGGCACACCTGAGGTAATTTTTTGCAGACACAAGCAAGTATGTATTTGTTACTCAGAACAGCTAAAGCTAAAACAGCAGGAAAGAGTAAATCTTTTCACTTTACTCCCAACTTCCGCACAGAAAAGAGAAGTTACTCCCGGTTTCTTCCAGAAACGAAAATGGGAAAAGAAATGAACATTCAGAATTTAAGGTCTGACACAGAGGAGACAGGAGAGGAGATGCTGCAAGCAGCAACCTGGAGAGAGCTAAACCCCCTGAGGTAGCTTGGATGCTGCAGGGCAGGGTGAGCTCACAGGCTGCCTGTGATATCTTGACACGAGGCTCAGAGTTGCAGTCCCAGCTCACTTTTCTCTCCTGCTTGCTGCCTTGAGACACGTCTCCAGTGTGACCAGCAGCATCCACTGAAGGTCAGGCAGTCCCACGCTGCCTCCCTCCTCCTGCTGCTCCTCCCTGCTCCTGTGCCTTGCCTCGTGTGTGCAAACAGGTTTTTCTCCAGGGAGGCAGGTCAGCACAGTCATCTGGCAGAAAACATGTTGCTTTAGCAGGTTTGTTTTCCACCAGTGAGCCAGCTGAGCAATTCCAGCTTGCAGAGCCTCCCTTACAGCTTAGTTAACCTGATTCATTTGTTAATGACTCCCCTTTTCCGTTCTGAAAAAATCATGATAGTATTACCTCATGTAATAAATATTGCAAGATCAACATCTAGAGTGGGAAAAAAAAAAGACTTTTGCCCAGAAAAGAGTGAGGGATTGAGAGATGGAAAAAAAAATTAACATCACCAAACCCACCAGGAATCACAAACCTCATGAATAAATTGTTAACTGTGTCAACCAACTACAATGTCAAAGTTTCAGTGTTGGATATTTTTTAAAGGGTTCTGCACTGGCCTGACTTCTTTCCTCACTGAAACCTCACCTTGGGATATTTCAATGACAAAACTTACCCTGGCACAAGAAAATGTGAGTTGCAATACATAAGTGGCATGTATAATATGGAGAAGGTGAGAATGAGCAAATCAATTTGCTGCTTATTGGAAACTGTTTTTTCCAAGGGCTGGTCACCTAAGCAACCTAATTATGCTATGCATGCAATCTGCTTCCCTTGAACATTCAATATTGATCATTTTTTGGTGACTGCTATATCCAGAGACATAGACTACCTCTGGTGTCTGGACAAGTACTAGGTCTTTCCAAAATAGATGAGGTATACTATTATTCTATGCAAGAAAGTAAATAAAGTTGTAATTCACACTCTGGTTTACCATTGGGATCTTGTATACTCTCTTCCCTATGGTTATGTGCAGAATGTAATTACAACCATTATTTTTTTCCTTATATTTTTGTCCCTACTAGGAAAAATGCAATTTGGCTGAATCTAAATGTTTTTGAAAATGAATAAATCTCAATTAAACATTTGCTAGGATGAATTCTCAAACACAGAAGATGGAGAGCTATGGGTGGAGAGCTAGGAAAGGACAGGTTGTGGAAAGAATCTCTCAGATCTGAAATAACAATTGCTTGAATAAGAATGGACAAAAATTAACAAAACCTCTCTGCTCCAAAAGAGAAAAAGCACAGAATCTAGTTCAGCCATCCTCACTCCACGCTTTAAATGCTCAGTAGTAGTCTGTTTGAAGTCTTTCTTCCTCTGTGAAAACCTAGTCTCACATTCATTTTATTGCAAAATGAAATAGGTTTCAAACCTTCAATGTTTCATAAAATTGATTTGCTTTTCTACTTTAATTATAACAGTGCCTTACGTAGATAGGTGGCCAGCTTTTTGTCATCACACAAGCAATTTCTTGTTTGAGAAAATCCTTCCTACTCTATGCTAATTGGAAAGATGTAGCCAACACTAAACATCCTTCAAGTCAGGCAACAAAAGAAAGGGGTGCAATACACAGCTACATTTCTGCTTGCAGGTGGTCCTCTGATATTTCATTTATTTGAAGAAATGACCATTCAAAGAATCATGATGATCTCCTCAGATAAAAAAAAAATAATAAAAAAAAAAGAGACCTTGGAATAATACATAGAATAGTAAATCAGTCAGGTGGGACAGTATCCTTACCAGTGAGCTAAAATTTTATATATATATATATATATACACACACACACATATATACATGCAAGGGTACTTGCATGTATATGCATATGCAAGTACTCTTGCTTATATAAGTATATCATTATGTATATTATGCAGTTCAATACTGCCTAAACTGTGCTGTTCAAATATATGTTCAAATATAGCCATAAGGTCAGACAAAAATCTGGGTGGTATAAGTCCACTGATGGTAAGGCTGTGGGTAAAGCAATTTACTGTCTCAAGTTAGGAACTCCAACACAGAAATATAGATGATAACTTCCATTAGCTGTTGTTCTGTACATGTTTACAGTGAATTCTACTTCTTAATAATTGTGATTTAAAAAAAAGATTCTAAATCATGGCTTTCCTTAACTCAGTCTTTTTAAATGTTTGTCACAAAAGTAACTTTTTGGTTGACTTATATTTTTCTGAGAACTGCTGCCTATTATTACCCTAAGAAATGTAAGGTTCATGATATTAAAAGGATCTCCTAAAAGTCTGAAAAGTTTATTACAACAATTTCTGTAATAATACATCATAAAAAGAAAGAAAAAACACATAAATATGCACTCTCACTTCTTTTTGAAGGTCGTAACTAACGCTGCTAAGCAGATGTTCTAGTCTAATATGAATGCTGGGGAGGGGGGGGCTGAGGAAAAAAAAGGGAAAGAACCATCTACATGCTAATTAAAATGTGACAACAATTGATCGCGCCCTTTCACTGGGGGCACTTGAACAAATTTTTGCATTTGACCTTCACTGCTAAGCCACACGAACTATGAATTCATGGCATAACTAATTAATGATTGATCGCACAGGAGGCTGGAGCTGCGTGTGCAGTTCCTGCCGGAGCCAGCTCAGTGTGCTGCAGCCCCGGCAAGCGGGGCAGCTCGCTCGGCATCACCGGCACCGAGCAGACACAAGCACACGATGCACAGGTGAGCGTGGAGGGGCTCTCACACAGCAGGGTGGCACTGCCCAGCTCTTCTCTCTTGGGGGAGAGAAAGAAAACTGAATAAAAAATAAGGTTATGAAAAAAAGAAAAAAAGAAAAAGAAAAAGGAAAAGGAAAAGGAAAAGGAAAAGGAAAAGGAAAAGGAAAAGGAAAAGGAAAAGGAAAAGGAAAAGGAAAAGGAAAAGGAAAAGGAAAAGGAAAAGGAAAAGGAAAAGGAAAAGGAAAAGGAAAAGGAAAAGGAAAAGAAAAAGAAAAAGAAAAAGAAAAAAGAAAAAGAAGAAAGAGAAAGAAAAAGAAGATAAAAAAAAAGAAGAGTAACTGAAGAGGCATTTGGCAGCACTGAAAACCTGCTCTCATAGGAAGCCAGGGAGCGAGCATGGCCCCGTGAGATGTTGGCACAGGTTACAGGTGGAACATGTCTGGGAAGCAGGCAGGGAGATTCATCCACAAATTATAAGTAAAGCATCACAGTAGGTTCATACTCAGTCAAACCTAATCTAAGTCCTTATCCTTGAATGTGGTGTCATAGATAGGCCAAAGGAAGGTATCCATAGAATACAAAACTGAAGAAATTGCACAGTGATGCCTACCCAAAATGTGGGCATGGAAGTGGGATTGTTCAGCCAGGGAAAGAGGGAGCTTAGGGGTGACCCAATTGGGGCCCTATAACACCTGAAGGGAGCATATAGGAAAGACAGAGAGGGACTTTTTACAAGGGCCTGTAGGGACAGGACAAAGGGGGAGGGATTCAAATTAAAAGAGAGTATACTTGAATTAGACACTAGAAGAAAATCCTTTACTGTGAGGGTGGCGAGGCACTGACACAGACTGCTCAGAGAAGTTGTGGATGCTCCATCTCTGGAAGTGTTCAAGGCCAGGCTGAGCTGGCAGCACCCTGGTCTAGTGAAAGTTGTCCCTGCCCATGGCAGAGGGATTGCAATGAGATGATCATTAAAGTCCCTTTTAACTCGGGCCATTCTATTATTCCATGTTTGCAGATTGCATTACAAAAATGTTCTTGCTCTTTTTGTTTCAAGCAGGTATCTGGACTTAATTCTATGTTCCCATGTTGTCAAACCAAACAAGATGGCAAGCAATAAATTTTTGCTCATCTTCTCCCAGACATTCACCAGTCTACAGGTTTCTTCTCTTTGTCGACTCTTTCACTTTACGCTTTCCAGAAAGAAGAAAAGTTGCTTGTTCACACCATCTGTTGTTATTCTACAAATAATCAGGAGTCAAAAAATGGGACCTTCAAAAGCAACAGCCTAATGAGCTCCATATCTCCCCAAAGTGTGTCAAAGCTTTCCTGAAAGGATCCTAAGCCTTAGCCAAGATAAGTCACACACATACAGTGACAAGAAGTACAATGAATGTATGTTACTCAATTTTCATGAAAAAAACCCTTTATTGAACAGTGGTTGAGCAGCACAATAATGTCTTTGGAGAGATAAATCATATAACTATATGAATTATTATATCTACTTGGTAAAATTAGGAACTTGAAAAAAAAAACAATGGAAAATTAATCAAAACCAACATCTTGGCAAATATTAATAGAGAATTAATCGGCTGTTCTATTCACATGTATGTCAACAAAAATGACTGAACAAATCAAAATATTGCTATAGGCTACTTGATTTTCCTGATGTTGTGGATGTAGTAAATAGGTTATTAAATGTATTTTCTCAAAGATGTGTAGACTTCCAACTTTCTCTGTTATCAGTAGGATTTATGCAACTAAATGTTTTTCTAGATCTCCTTATAAGTGTTTTTTTACTAATACTAAAAAATAAAAAAACCCCTCCTTATTCAGAGAACTTAGAGGCTGTCTTACCTGCTATTTAGCAATGTTCTCTCCTTCCCCTATAAAGAGAAAGATACAGTGATCTTATGCAATAATTTATTTTACCTTTGGGACGTGAAAACCTTTCTGCTTAAGAGTTACAAAGCTATCAAGAAATCTAAAACAACTGGCAAAGATATCAATGTTTTTTCCATCTTGAGTGGGTCATAACAGGGCAGTAAAATGGCATGGTAATGGAAATTAAATGTCAGCCAGAACATTTGTAGGGGACATTGTTACTTACCCTGAGTAAGAGTTAAAAAAGAACATGCTGACTTTGGTTAACTTGTTAACCAGAGCATGGTAATGTACACAAACTAAGAAAATCATCCTAGGAATTGTCCTTTCTGTGAAAAAATAAATCATCAGTTCAGGACCTTCCTTCCTTGGTAGCTCTAGTTTAGGCCACAAATATCAAGAGATACCAAACCATATCTCTAGCATGCCAGGGCAGGAGAACTGTAGCCACTCACAGCTACTCACAGTGTTGTGTCTCCAGGGTAGGGATGTACCAGCCCACTCACAGCTGCTCCAGAACAAGCAGAGACTACATTGCAAAGCTGGATTATGATTTCATTAAATACCAGGTTCACCAAGCTGTAATAATAAAAATCCTTGAAGAGTTGGTAATAAAATATTGGAATATTCTGATGTGCGAGGCTTCACGGATAAAGAACATTAGATTCTCTATACAACATAGATGAGTTAGTCACAGAAATAAATATTGCATTACTTTGAAATGCTGAACACCTTGATCACAAATCTGTCACAGAAAGGGTTTCAAAAAGGAGGCAGCTGTAACTCTCCAGTGTTGAATTCCTTCCAGAGACAGAAAAATCATCATTTAATGGCTATTTCTCTAAGTCATGGAAAACACAAAAAATGAAACCAACAATAATGGTAAAAAAAACCCACAAGAACTTACATTGTAAATTAGAGAGCTTTAGATAAGTGTTTTCTGAGTGATTGCTCAAAGAGTAATAGCTCTCAGCATTATTTCTAAACAATACACAGTTTCAGTATTGATCACAGTGATCTGGTTCTTACCTACTACAGTGTGCAAAAATCTTTTGTGGAGGATCCATATTCAAATTCTTTGTAGGCCCCCACTGTGAGAAAATTCTCTTTCTCAAGATTACTTGGCTTATAATTTATCACAAAAAAAAAAAAAAAAGAAAAAAAAAAGGGAATGGATTTCTCTCTAAGCTTCTCTTCAAACTGTGGGCTGTCAATCACTGAAGGAAAAAGCAAGGGAGGGAGGGGGATGGAGGAAAGGGGGGAAAAGGCATGTACATTTCCACACTCAAAGGAAGTAGAAGGTATTTCCTGTGATGGGCACATAAAACACTGCTTTCTGAAATCAAATCTCCAAATTCACCCTCCTGCTTCCTGTCTGTCTTTCATTGTGCACTGTTTGTCATATTCTGTTTTCCCATCTGGTGGCAGTTGTGTACATCTAATGAATCCTGCAAAACTTTCGACTTTGTATCCTTCTGTGCTTCCTCAGTTCATTTGCTGTTAACTTCTTAAAAGCTTTTCTCAGAAGCAGTCACTCGGGTGACACGTTTCCACTCTGCAGGTGTAAGGCAGGCATTACTGCTTGCCCCCTTCCAAACCCCATTTTTATGGCTTTTAGATTACAGCAATAGGCACACACTATAAGGAACAATATTCACAAATGACCCCATTGTTCAGTATGCTGCATCCCATATGTTTGCTTATGGCAATAAATCCAATTGCATTACTTCAGCTATGGCAGATTTATACCTGCTTCCTATCAGTCAATGAATTGACTTCAAAATTTTGTTCAGAGTTTTTCATTACCTGTCTGAATCATCCCTTTCGTAGCTATCAAAATTGGTCTCCATTGATACATACCCTCAGTCCTTACTTTCTAATAATAAATCTCAAATTCATCAGCCCCCTTGCCAGGTCTCTCATCCATGAGTAGCAGAGCATTCACCTGTTATGCCCCTGAGCTGTGGAATTCCCTGAACTCAAGTCTCATCTCCAAATCCCCTGAGCCTTTCTAATCCCTCTTTGATTCACACTTATTAAAAAATACTTTTCATACTTGATCCATTACTGACACATGCTGTAGGCTTTACTGACATAAAAATAGTTCTATTTTCTTTATAGATGATGCACTGACAATGTCAAGACAAAAAAAAAAATAAAATAAGAAAATAAAGAAAAATAACCCCTTGTTTGGCTTTATATATAGATTGCAAGACTTGCTTTTCTGTATCTTTCTTTTCTGGGGTTAGGCATCAGCTCATCTGCTTCGGCTGTGGTGTCCAGACCTCAGCTGTGAGAATAAAATTAGAAATTCCTATTGCTACTAGCAGCATATTATGAATCAAATGAAGAGTACTGAGTAGGCATATCATAAGAATCTTACCTGTAGTAAAGGCATTTTACAAAACATTAGCACTCAATCATTCCTTTGGCCTAATTGGGTGCTACGCTCAAGAAAACTGAAGCAGAGCCAGAAAACACTCCAGGACATTCCTGAAGGGACTCAGCTGTTCCAGTGTCCAAACTCTGGACTGGGACAAGATCTTTTGCCAGCAGTAGGTATGCTTGTGCCTTCCCTGCACACACTCAGCCTGCTGTTTGCCAGTTTGAAAAAGCACATCTTGTTACAGGAGCCCACACATTATTTGAGTGCTTTGAGGTGAAGCACAAGCAGCTCTGGAGCATGTTAGGGCTGTAACTCCTGAGGGCAGGCGTAATCCTGACCCAGATTCTGCATCCAAGTGACCTACGCTTCACCTCACCCCTTCAGGGTGAAGTCAGTGGTAGTTCTGAAGGCAGGTTTAGCCCAGAGGAGCACATTTGTGGGGCCTGTGTATGACAGCAAGATTTCTTTTCTGATCATGTGAAATGGCTTCACTCATAATTATTTTTATTCTCTGAGTTTTCTAAATTTAATAATCTGCGAGTTTTCAGTGATTTCTCAAGTCTTGCACATCCCCCTGAACCCCATGTAACAGGGCACTGCTCAGCTCTGGCTGCTCTCTGAGCACACAACAGGGAACACTGACCTGGACTTCCCACAGCTGGGACATGGAAAGAATTGCCATGGTGTGCTTGCTCTGTTACCAGAAATAATGAATAGAACTGTGAAGGGAAAACTCAGACAGAACAAACAGGCAAATGATGATGGTTTCCCCTTCATATTTACATTCTCCCCCAGTCAAACAGTCTGTAACATGGCCCACCAGGGTATGTATATAGTTATCATTCTTGTTTTTACTGGTTGAATTCTAAGTCTAAGGTTTGGTCTGAGATTAATAGCAGGTCACCAACTCGATTTATGGCAATGCAGTAACTCACATAGATCATCTGTGCACTGAGTTTGCTTTAGTGCTCTGGAACTTCTTCACTGTTCTCTGGTTTCTTTAAAATCAGCATCACGGTTCAGAGAGTTTCCCAACAAGCCCTTTAAATACTTGGGTGCATGTTATCTCACCCTGTAAATTCAAAAAACCTTTTAGTTCTGACAATTGTCATTTATTGTTGTCCCAGTTTATTGATCAAGAAGTAGTCCTTACCTCCGTCAGATGTGGTTATGTCTTGCTGGTTCTTTCCAAACCAGAACAGAAATATTTATTGGCTTCTTTTACCTTTTCTGCACCATAGTTGACAGCTTTACCTCCTTTCCTAGGTTTTCTAGAGGCTGTGCACCACTCTCAGTGTTCCACGTTTCTGCTGCACTGAAAGGATTTCCTCCTCTTTGCCCCACACTGTTATTCTCTCTAACTCTTTCATACATGTCTATAACTCATAATTAGTTTAAAAAAAATTCCTTGAACAGCTTCTCCACTCTCAAGATATTTTATGGTGGATTTAATGAAGAACATTATTCCCTTTCAAATTATGAAGCTTTCTTACACCATTTTGAAAATGTAATTTTCCTTTGGAACTCTGAAAACCTCAACCTTAACTACAGTTTTGCACAGTACACTCCTGAAGGAAGTTTATTACTGGCTGAAGAAAATTCTTCTTTGTACTTAACAAACAGAACCATACATACATTTTCCTTCAAATTTGATATCTACTTAAATAAATGTTTCACATTTTATTTTAATTCCTAATGGATAAATAGTTAACATTGAGACTGTGTGCTGGTTTGAATGCTTTTTCTGCCAGAAATGTTTATCCATGAATTTTTTAAAATAGTAAATAGAAATTTTTTTTAAGGAAAAAGTGCCTTTGGCAAGCCAGTCTCCTTTTTCAGTTGTATTTTTCTTAAAGGTAGTATGAGGAGCTGCCTCTGCCCTTTCTATCAGATGTTATTAACATTAGGCCATGCTCAGGGGTTTTTTTCAACACCTCTGATGCAAAAGTCAATTAGTAGTGGTACTGTGGAAGGTAAAAGAGGAAACTCATCTGGGGTTTTTTAGTGAAAGACAGAAAAGTGTGGCTTGCATTACTCCACTAAGGTCTGCTGAAGAGACTCCTTTACTCACTGAGCCAGAACACCTGCTTTGAACTGCTGGTTGCAGCAGAAGACAATTGACTTCTTCCTGTGGTCTTCTTAAATTCCCCCAGCACCATTCTACTTGCTGCATCAGGGAATGCCAAAGGGAATGGCCCCAGTGCCCTGTGCCCCAGGGGCACTGTGCCATCCCTCCAGGGTTTCTGTGTTAAAGGCCCACCACTGTGGGTTCAGGCTTTTCAGGGATCTAGCTACTTATGCTGGGGATAGTAGGCAAGGGACAACAACATTTAGGGCTTTGAACTCACAGTTTAGAAACTGTAGGAGGGAAAGTGTCTGTTTAGTTTAAGTTTCTGGATGGAGAAGCTCCTCCAAGCATGACAGGCAGCTCAGGAGTACATACACAAGTGGCTGTTTAAAAATTTAACAAGCAGGCAGTGGAGGCTGCTGTAATAGGTTGATCAAAAGCAAGAGCCAGCATCCTGACAGTGAATGAGTGGTAACAGCTATGATGGGGTTGGACTCTAAAGGGCCTGGAAGGCAAAAGCAGTTATTTCTGATGCAGCACAGGAAAAGGAAAGATGCCAGAAAAGGATAATGAAAGAAACTGATCTTTTCAGTACTATCCACCACAGCTACAAGTGTAACAGAACACTATTTGTCAAGGCCAGAGTGAGGGATGTTGCTGTAGCTGAGAGAGATGAGAGGCTCAATGAGCTGGATATAAAATCCTGCATGGAAATCTTCTTCAGAAGTGCTAAAGGAGGAAAATCTGTGAGACTGAGATATTGTCCAGAGGCTTCTCTAGTCAAAGACTGCCAGGTAAGGGTGAGCACAGCAGGCAGGGGCTCTTCTATTCCTACTGAGCTTTCCTGGTGGCTCCCTGAATGCAGGTGCCAGAGGTGGGGACAGAGGTGAGCTTGAGGAAAACGTAGATGTTTTCATTAGATGAGAGAAAGAGGGATCTAAATGTTTGCAGAAAATATTACCTAGGCTCAAACAGCAGGAAAGAGACAAGAAAAATAAGCTTTGAGAAGCAGCTGAAGAAAGCAGGAAGGGAGAAACAGGATTAGACCCTCTTGCTGGTTTTTCCCTTACTGCTCAAAGCCCCATTGCTTCAGTTACTTCATTCCTGTGGCTCATCCCTCCCCTGCTACAAAGGACTGCAGTGGAATAGTGATGTGGAGGTGGGGAGTACCAAGGCTCCTTATGCCAGCCTGAGGTGAGGCTGACAGAGCAGGAGACAAACTGAGCCAGCAGTTTGTCAGTCACCCATGCTCACTTGGCACCAGCAATCACTATAGCTTAGCAAAACCCTCTGCAGGTTGTTGACAATCTGGGAATCTTCTCTGAAAAGCCAAATCTTGCCTTTTTTTTTTTTTTCTTTTGAAGGAACTATTTAATTTTTTCCAATGTTCTGCTTAGTCATGCTAACATATTTCTCTTCTGATTAGCAATACAGCACATGGCACAGTGGGAGTACTCTGTGGTTACAGACTAATTCTAAAACCAATTTAAAACAATGTAGATGTAATTTACCATGTATATGGCTCTTGCATTCCCTAGGCAGTTGTACCCTTTATTACAATCAGGGAAAGTCTTTTACTGTAGTTCTTCAGTTTTCCACACATTGCTATTTTTAATAGTGTTTTAGAAATACTTACAGTTTTTTGCAGAAAACTAATCCACTTGCATCTCTACAGCCTGTGAACATACTAAGTTTATTCTTGCATAAGTTTTTGGGTCTATTTCTTGCTTATAATTTTTGTAAAATATAGTGTCAAGAGGAAAGATGAAGAGAATAATTCTGTTTATACATTGAAAGATTCAGAGGACAATCTATTGAGAACAGAGTCAAGAAAGTCAGGGAAAGTACAAATCTAATGACAACATCAGAGGCAATTAACAGCACAGGGAACAGAGCTTTGGCTGGAAACAAGACTAAAATGCTTGGAAATAATTTGGAAAAGTAGGTTACCAGTTATTTAAGATAAATTTTAGAAAATCTGGAATGGAAAGTTGAGAGGACCCAGGCAGGGGCAAATCCTGCAAGGGAGGGAAAGATAAATCAGGAAAGTTACTTTTGTCACTCTCTACGTGGAATAAATTTGCAGGAAACTTCCTAGATAAGTGAAATGAGAGGATAGGAGAAAAGTTTTGACATCTTACATTAAGACTATCACCTGACTATCAAATTAGAAATTTTGTTTCAAAAAATAAAAATGGGAGTAAACAATTTGACATTGGAAAAAAAAGTGTTAACTTGCATAGAATCATACAGTACTATGTTATTGAATACTATATTGAATATTTAAGTGACAATTTCTCTGAAAATAGGGAATTTAACACACAAATTACCAAATACTTACAGAAAAGCATGGCAAGTTGTAGAAGATAATCGGAATTGAAAATGACCTTCTGCTCTCCTGCAGAGATACAACATATCTACAATTTCCCAAAACCAGTTGGTGCTTGATTTCATAATTTCTATCCATTTTATGCTGCATCTTCTGTCCCTCAGGAGGCAGGTGGAGTGCCAGGTCCTGTTGGATAAAAAGGATGTAGGTCTAGGATTTATTTTCATATACTTAGTTATTTCTTATCAAATGCAGCCAATTTGATATCTTTCTTGTAGCATTTCTGCCATCATCCAGGAGCATTTCACAAAGGCATTAAGGTATTATTTTCTGAGTCTCTGACAATATTGTTTGTTCATAAAAAAAAAGATGAGGCTGCTGAGGAAAAGAGATTAAAAAGTCAAGCCTAAATCTAATAGAAAAATTACATAACTAGGAGAACCCTACATTTTTATCCCTTCAAATAATGATTGTGTCCTGAGGTGAGACAAATACCTAAGTCAGTGTGCTCATAATCATTACATCAGAAATTAAGTTTCATATAGTACAATCACACTTGAATGAAAAAAGGGTTATCCAAAGGGGTAAGACTGATGTGCATAAAGTTCCCCAATGCTACAAAAATCTATTTTCTAGAGTCCCAGACTGCAAAGTGCCCTTTGTTTTCTAATCAGTCTCAAAGACAGAAAAACTGAGTACTGCACATAATTTCAAGAGCATGACTCTTGAAGAAGTAAAAGAAGACTTCCTTGGTGAGGTTTAATGACAGCAATTAGTAAACTGTCAGTTACATTAAATTCACCAGTTTGACTGGAAAAAAACATTCTTAATTGGTAAAATGTAACAACAAAACACCCAATTTAAAATATTTATCCATATTTTTAATATATCAGAATGAAGATTCAGATTTCAGGTGTTCTGAGTTGCAAAGTTTTTGGATGTTGTACCAAAGTGAGCATGTGAACTCCACACAGAGAAGATGATAATGGGAAAAGAACAGGTCAAACTTCACCCCTCTTGTATCTTCATTGAAGCCTACAAGATGCCCAGAAAGTTAGTGAAGTCCCCAACAACTGGAAAGAACATTCTGAGTATATTTGTTTGCATTATCAGAGCCAGCTAGAAATTGCTTCTGTAGATGGAGGCTGAGATTTATTCAATCACCTGTCATAAGCAAGAAGTAGAAAGTAGCTGCAGCCAAAATGAAGTTACATGCATTATTTTACATAAGGCCCTATGCAGTACTGGAGGAAGGTTAAATTACTTCCTTTCTCTTTAGGCTAGATTTTAAGCAGCAAAACCAAAGAGGGGAAAAAAACCCACAGATGCTCTCTCTGAGGTAGTTTCACTCAGATAAACTACTTATCTGATGGACATAGTTAAAAGTATAGGACTAATTAAGACAGGAAAAGCATTTCCTTGAACATTAGCAGAAATTCTTGGCATGTTTCAGTGTCAGGCACAATTATCAAAAAGCACAACATACAGAACTTAAATGGGACAGTCGTCCTTGCATTATTTTGTTTCTTACCTTGTCCTTCATGGGCTGTCAGGTCATCCTTTTCATTACCATTTCCAAGGATTGTTAGAGAGCAGAGTTGCCTGGGGTGCAGAGGAAGAGTTTCTTACTTTTCCTTTGAGTTGTTACTTTCTAACAGAACAGTTTCTAATGAAAAACACTGAACAAGAATTTTTTAGAGAAACATGCCATGTCCAAGATGACCTGTGACCAGAGCTCACTGCAGAGTTTAGATCCAGGATCTAAACCCTTTTTTCCCTACCCAGTTCAGAGCAAAAATCTGAACATACACGTCTCAGATGCAAAATCTGACCAGCAGGAATTCTGTACAGAGTAGGGGAAAACAGGAGAGGAAGGGGGGAAAAAAATAGCTCTCTTGCAGCCCCTCTCTGCTCAGCATATCGTGTCATCACCTCATAAAAGGCAGCCTTCCTCACTCAGGTGTGCATGCTCATAAGCACATTAAACAACAGTGAGTTCAGCTTTTTGATCACAGATCATCACAAAGTACACACCAAGAAACTTCATCTGCAGTGTGCAGTGGTATGGCTTTCTTTAAACTTTTTAAATGTTTTTCAGAAGTGGACAGCCAGAAACAAAACTGGAGGACGGAGCAATGTGCTCTTTTTACCAGGAATATCCAGCTGTCCCTAGTTAGGCACACCCATAAAACCAGGACTAACTCTTTTGCTCAGACATGGAATTGATCATCCAATTTAAAGATTCAGGCTATGCCATCCAGAGTTAATTGTATAAAACACAGGAAGCATCTCCCACAAACCAGTTTTCAAAACATCCTTTGTGGCCCAGGATCAAACAAACAGAACAAGTCACAGCGAGCCCTAGAAAAAGTATGGAGAGATCCTGCTGGAAAGCTGTTTGATCAGAAAGGGAGGTTTTGTGTGATTCACACAAATTTAAAAACTGAAAGATCCCAATAATTAAATATTAGGAGGGTTTTTCTTCACTGGCAGAAGTGGTACAGTGAGAAGCAGCTATTCCCAGTTGTAGCACTGAGCACCAGCACAATCCCACTGCCCTTCTCTCATAGTCTTGAAAATACTTTCCTGCATGGAGTTGAAAACAAGCAATGAACTCCAGGACTTTTAAGGAGCAAGGAGTAGCTTACAGAGAAGCTAGAGGAATGCTTGAGTTGATCTTTTACTGTGAAGCAGAATAACATTTCCCCATGACCGAGTGATCGTGCTTCTCTGCATAACAAGTGGTACAATGAAGAACAGGCAGCCAGCACGTGTCAGAGCAGAGAACAAGAAAAAGCTTGGGTCCCCCACACTGGATCCAGGAATTTAAGTTGATGTTTGTTTATCAAACAACTTGAATAATGAGGGGTTTTTTTGACATGTAGATTGCTTTTTGAAAGAGACCTTATATAACCACTTTTTTTTCTTTCTTTTCACACTACTAGAAGTGAAAGAGCAATTTCATATCTGATTTTCTGTTGAATTATTTTCTTAGTTTAGTTAGAGAAGGCAAAAAGATAAAGCACTGAATTATCCAGATCCTCATTTCTTAACATTTTATTGATAAGGAAAAGTTATCAAGCTTTTTTTTTTTTTTTGTTTTTTTTTTTTTAAGCTATCCCAGTCCAGCAATTTTC